>BCLF01000163.1:96143-151908 GCA_001602275.1 Zoysia japonica | reverse complement strand
CAAAGATTAAAGTTTCCCAGATCGATAAAGGTGGTGAATAGTATAGGAGACATACACTGAATAGACAAATCCCCTATCCTATTGCTAAGTTATTAGAAATGACATAGTTGCTTAGTATTTTATTTCTGGCAAAAACTCAGCAAAATGTTGTAGCTGAGAAAACTACACCATAGTGAACATGGTGTATGCTAAGTTATATTACATATCCAGAAAGTCTATGGATAGAGGCATATTGCCACACATATTATTAATCAAATTCCTAAGTAAATCAGTCTCTGAGACACCTTATGTATTATGGACTGGTTGGAAAAACGAATATGAATTATTTATACGTGTGGTGCCAAGCCAAAAGAAAGCTTTAATCTACAGCTTAGAAAATTAATTCCTAAAACTATAAGCTGCCATTTTATTGGATATCCATAAAATTCTAAGGGATATCGTTTTAATTGTGCTAAATGTACCACTAAGTTTGTTGAGACAAAGTACACTGTCATTTTTAGAGTATAATGGTCGCTCACAAGGGGAGTATCGAACTTGAGTAAATACGGCTTTATGACTTACCGCCGGTGACTCATAATTATTTTACTCTTACTTATTATAATGGTATTGCACCTCAAAAGAGGGTGCTAAGCCTACTGTGCCCCACATGGCTGTGCATGAGAACACGTCAGCTATAAGATCATATGAGGATGTACCTATAACGAGTGAGTATTAGAATGAGGATATGATAATGGATAAGGCAACACTTAAAAATAAGCTCCAGGTGAAACCTCTACAGTAACCCATAGAAAATTGATGAACCTCAACCATTAGGAAGATTGACACATGAGATAAATTCTACCACCTCTCATGATTGTGTTGTCTATATAAGTAAAATGGACATAACAAAGAAAAAGTGAATGATCTCAAAATGTTTAAGGAAGCTATGCTAATTGAGCACTCACATATGTGGTGTGAAGTCATTGGAAAAGAAGAAAAGTCTATAAACGCTAATGATGTATAGCACTTAGTAGAAATTCTCAAAGGAGCCAAAACAGTTGACTATAAATGAGTCTACAAAACTAATGTGACTCTAAAAGGAAAGTCGAAAAGGTTCAAAGCGATACTAGTTGCAAAAGCTTCATATAAAAAGAGTGAATGAATTGTAATAAGATATTCCCTCCTATCTCAAATAAGGATTCATTCAGAATCATCATGACTTTAGTGACTCATTATGGTTTGAAGTTGCACCAAATGGACGTTAACACAACATTCCTTAATAGTAATTTGCATGAGATTGTTTATATGGCACAGCCAAAAGGTTTTATCGTAGACAGCAAGGAGCATATGAGATGTAAACTGAATCTATTTATGATTAAAATAAGTGTCCAAATAATGGTACACTAAGTTTGATGAAGTCATTAAGAGTTTTGACTTTATTGAAAGATAAAGTGGACAATTGTATATATGCTAAGATCAAGAGGAGCTCTTATATCATCCTATTAGTTTATTTGGATGACATTCTAATTAGCTAGCAGCGATAGTTGCATGCTGCAAAATATAAAGAGATTTTATCATCAAAATATGACATAAAGGATCTTAGTGAAGCCTCTTATGTTTTGGGCATTAAAATTCACTAAGATAGGTACAAATGTGTATAGAGACTCTCTCAAAATGTGTACATCAAGAGGGTACTCAAAAGGTATGATATGCACCAATGTTCAACCATGGCTGCCCCGTCGTTAAGGGCGATAAGTTTGAATTATTTCAAGGTATAGGAATCAAGATGAAGCTGATCAGATAAGAATGATTCCATACGCTTCTGCTGTCAGAAGCATTATGTATGCACAAGTGTGCATAGGCCCTGACTTTTGTTTTACCACCGAGAATTTTGGCAGATTTTATGTAATCCAGTAATGGACTACTGGAAGGCCGCTAAGAATTCCTTTAGATAAGTGCAAGGCACTAAGGACTACATGCTTACATATAAGAAATTTGAGAGCTCTTAGTTTGTTGGCTGCTTGAATAAAGATTTTGCACGCTGTGTTGATACTAAGAAATCCACATTATATTGTATCTTCACACTTGCAAATGGAGCAATATTTTGGAAAAGCTCTAAGTAAATACTTACAATTGCATCTATTATGCAAGCTAAATTTGTAGCATGTTAAGAGACCGTGGGGCAAGCCATATGAATTAAGAATAATTATATCTAGACTAAAAATGGTAGACAATATAATAAAACCACCATAAGTTTTTTTTCGAGTAACGACAAGTCAAGTGGTGCTGTCAAACACATTAACATTAAGTATTATGTTGTGAAAGAAACAATCTAGGATCACACCATTTATATACATCATATAAGTATTAAGTAAATGATGTCGGATCCATTAACAAAAAGACTTACCACCTAGTATATTTCATGATTATGCTGCCGGCATGAGAATATTGGAAAGGCTGTGATTCTGACATGGGCCATATATTAAAAACTCCCATAATGGATAAGTTGTTTGTCTCTTTGAAGTGGTACTTGTACGATGTGAGCTACTTTGCTACAGTGTGATTTTATTCACCACAGTAGCACACTGTTTCGTTGTAGAGGTTCTGCTAAGGGAGCATTAGAAGCTTTACGATCAAAGGGGAGAATGTGATGATAATGATCTGCAAGGCAAAATGTAATATTGCATTAGTTTCAAAACTAAGAATTAATCATGAAATTAATCAAGGACATGCATGTTAAAGATAAAGAGCTATGCAGAACCCAGTCTAATGCACACGTGCAATCGAATAAATCACGCCCTGATTGGTGGCGTAACAATAAAAATGGTTACAACCGCAGACCGGGCAGCACCTATAGAAAAGGGTGAGGGGCGGCCGACAGGGTGACGCACGACTTATTCGCGAGTTCCAGGCAGGCCACTTCCCCACAAACCCTAATGCCGATCTTCAATGGTGCTGAACCGGATCTAAAGGCCGCCACTAGACAGATGAAGTGAAGGGAAAACAGGATGAGCCATCCAGAAACACTATAGGGATCATCCACACCGAGCGCCATGAAGGACCTCATATCAGGACGTAAGTACTCAAATTCCGCATTATGATTAAATGTGTTCATGAATCTAGGCTTAGAATCTGAAGTAATTAGCCCCTAAGTTTTCTAAAAAATCACTAAATGAGAGAAAATTACTAAAAGAATTAAAAAAAATTGAAAAAATTATGGTACTCACACTTTTAAGTTTGGCTTGCAAGGAGCATTTTAGGAACAAAAGTGACTACAGTAGTGACTACAAAACAAAAGAATAAATGTTAAAATGGAGGCTCATAAAGAAATTTAAACTTTCCAATGGCTAATAATTAAGGAACCCAAACTTTTTCAATTAGCCGATAGGGAATTAGTTCTAAAAAAATTACTATGTACTATCAATCTAAGCATCTCCTGCTAGCTGTAACAATAATTTACTGCTAGTACTAAAACACTCTACATGGATCTAGAAAAGAGAACGGGCACCACATTGGGATCCAGAACCTCCTCTTGGTTTAACCACCGAGTAAACTTGTTAGTACTAGTACCAGTCCACTCCAGCTCGGTGCCTGCAGGCTGCAGAGCAAGTTAGCAGTAATTTAGTTGCAACCAGCAGGAAGAATTTTTACAGCCGGCTAGCTCGATCGAGCTGTAACTTTTTCCAGGACCCACATGCATGCGCTGCATGATTCGGTCCTTGGAGTTTTAACTGTTTATAACCGATCCACATGGAGCATGTCCTTGCGTCTACTGCAGTACGCATAGGTTAATTAGATCGATATCTTGAAGTTTAAAACGGACCATGAGTCCTCTTATTTTGGATTGAATGAGTTGCAAAACAAATCAGGTCAGCGTTTGGGAAAAATGGTGCAGTGATAATCGTTACAAGTATGAAAACAAATTTCTTATTTTGGATTGAATGAGTGGCCATCGATTCTACCTCGTATTTTTTGTTGAATGGATTATCGCGGTGTTGAGCATTTAAGGTCCTGTTTGGAACACTTTTTCCTTTGAAATTAAATTGAGTTTTATATAATTCATTTGCAACAGACTCCCTTCGTTTTTAAATTAATGTCGTCGTTGACTTATACAATCAACTTTAACCATTCGTCTTATTCACAAAATTTGCTCGAGTATGTAAAATTTTAAGTTGTGATTCAAATAACTCTAATGATAAATCAAATTATATCAAAATATATGAAACTTATTAATATTTTGAATCAGATGAATGGTCAAAGTTGAATTTAAAAGTCAACGATGACATCAATTAAAGAATGAAGGGAGTATATGAAGTCCAAATAGCCTAATTAAATTAAATGAGTGGAGGAAGATGGAAGTCCTCAACTTGAAGTCAGTCATGGCACTGACCAGTACCTAATTTAAACGCATTAATAGGTGCCTATTTAACTGTTTCAAACCAATCATAATGTCTTAAGTGCACACGAGTGCTGAACTGTCTTGTCACTAAACTGGCCGTCAAATATATGGGTCCCCTGTGCCGAACTTTGCAATGTGGCCCGGCTCTTTATCCCCTCAAAACCAGGAACTAGCATATGACCTAGGAGTACTATAGAATCTTAATCCAATACACCTATATATGGATGCAACCATAAGTTGGTCACCAGCTGGGCCATAAGTTCCTACTGTCAAGAGGCCAGTGATTTGACTAGGAATTTAATAATGTTGGGAGAATTGTGATTCGGAATACATTGTGAAAACTCGGAATAGAATTCTAGTAGGAGCAGTACATACTAATCCCTTTCTGGGCTCCTAAACACAAGGCAAAGTAGCCGCCCCCCCACCCCTAAAAAAGTTTCAAAATTGTTGTGATCGATTAGTTCAAATTTAAACCAATCGGCATAAAAAAATTTGAAATAGAGGATGTACCCTTGTTATACGTGTATATATATTGGGTTTCTAAAAAGGTTCCCTCCATTTCTAAATTGATGTTGCCGTTGATTTTTTACATCAACTTTGACTATCCGTATTATTAAAAAAAGTTATGAATATCAAATATTTTGTTAAAATTTAATTTATCTTTAAAATTATTGAATCACAAGAATGTTTTAAATTTAAATTAATTTTTTAATAAAATAAATAATTAAAATTGATTTAGAAATCAACGGTGATAATAATTTAAGAACAGATGAAGTATGTATATATATTGAGGCACTGACGGACTAAGCCAACTCTAATCCATTGATATGATGCTTCCCAATTCCTTCTGCTTGACACCATTCCTCAAAAGAAACCCCCATTCATTCGAATCACAACACTTTCGAGCTAGAGATGAGGGATGCTTTCCTTGGGACACAATTGACTAGTCACAGTAACCTACAGCCTAACACGGCACTTAATTAATTAAATCACAAGCTCAGAGTCCGATGCCAAGCCTACATTTTATACACAGTAGATTAGACTGTACTAGTGTAAACACTGTTAATGTCATAGGAGTACTACAAAAAGGGTTAGGAGCTAGAATATCACAGACTAATAATGTGGCAAAGTTGTTAAAGGTACTGTAGTCTCATACACTAACCTTCTTTCTGAATGTCACATTTTGTTTTGCAACATTTTGAAGCAGCTTATTTCCTCTTACATGAGCTATGTTGCTAAATTCACCACCCATGATTATTGCATTGGTTGGGAATTATTTGCGTCGTGTGCAAATGCAGCCTCTGCAAAACAAAAATGGAATGTGAATATGCTTCAGTCATCTGCATGAACGTTAACCAAAGCCAAACACCAGTTACAGGACTGATGGTATAGCCACTGTGGCGAGATGCTCCCTGTCGATCTACCCCGCCATCAAAAATTCCAATCCAACACCTCCCTCAGCCGTCCACACGTACACACCATTTCTTTACTAAACATGCTGGGGCTCGCAAGACTTAACAAACCAATCAGAAAATTGCTATGATCACAACAGGCCTGGATCACAAATTAAATGGTTTAGGCACTGACATGTGGACCAACACATCAGTAACAACTCATAAGGACGACCGGTGTAAATAAATGAACTTATAACATAATTTTCACAAAAAATATGCAAGTTTAATTAAGCAAAAAATACTCCCAGTCCCAAATTAAGTGATATTTTTGGCTTTTAGAAATCAGTATTTGACCAATGGTCTTATTAAAAAAGTTACAAAAATATAGAAATAAACAAGTTACGCTTAAAATATTTCTAATATTGAATCATTTCATAATAAAATAAATAATATTTTCATAATATTTTTTAATAAGATGAAATGATCAAATATAAATATTTGAAACTTTAGAATAATATTTATTTTGGAATGGAGAGAGTACTACATCAAACTATTGTTAACTCTGTTTAGCCTCGTAGCTCCTGACAGCGCGGCATACGCACCTGCATCAGTATTTTATTTTCTATGCATCAGTAGATAACACTCTGAGCCAACTTCTCTTTTAGTTTTCTGGACCATATCCAGGTCGAAGATGGCAAAAACATAAATATCATTTGTTCAAGGGCCCTTTAAAATGTAGTAGGAATTTATAGGGATCGTAGAGGAACCCAAAGTTCAAGAAAAAAACCAATCATTGCAAAAGAAGGCCTAAACATGTGCAATATTATTCTGTAGGATAAACTTTTAAAACCAAGGTGTAAAATTACTTGACAGAATAAAATGAAGCTATTTTTCTTCGGCTAACAACTCTGTAGTTCATTTTAAAAAATTACTTAATAGTACTAGAATTAAGGACGTCCTAGAATTAATGGAGAACCATTTCTTCTAAATTTTGTAATACAGCCTTTTCTGATTTTATATCAAAAGTTGCTCCTTTCGAACTGATTTTGATTTTTTTAACACAGTTTTCCTGATTCAACAAATGGCCCTAAGAACAAAGCTCGCTGATGCATCTTAGCCGCTGCTCAAGCAGTTTAGCGCATCAAGATGTGTGCACGGACAAATGGCAATGCCAAGGCACCACGTGTCCACCTCTACCAATTTTGCAAACAATTAAAGCAAAAAAATACAGAGCATTAGAGGCTATGCCCTCGCCCTACCCTGTCAGCGCCGCTCTAATTTTTCTTTCCCGCGCTCCGATGCGATCTGTTTCTCTCTCCTCCCCCAGCAAGAGAGAGAGAGAGAGAGAAGAAGCAAACAACAAGAGCATTGAGGGTTTTGAGGAGCCCGATGCATCGATCGGTGCAAGAACCCATTCATCGTCCACCTCCTCCTGCAACAAGCAAGCAAGCAAGCGGGGAACCACGATACAAGCAAAACACCTTTGAGGGTTTTGAGGAAGAGAGAGAAACGGGAGAGAGAGAGAGAGAGAGAGGGAGAGCAGCAAGCAGGCATTGAACCCGTTTCTTCTCCATAGAGATCGTCGCCACTCTCACAGGAGTGCTGCTGCTAGCGAGCGAGCAAGCGAGCAGCTTGCCTGGTGGGTTGTGCCCTGCCCGGCGCCCGAGCCCCAAACACCGCGCAGTTTTTGATGCGGCTGCCGTTGCCGTTGCCATTGCCATTGCCATCGCCAAGCCCCATGCGCCGCCGCCACCACCTCCTTCCCCTCCTCATATTCCACCACATCTTCCTCCTCTTCGCCGCCGCCGCCTCCTCTGGCGCTGCTTCCAACTCTGAGGTCGCCTTCCTGACCGCGTGGCTCAACACCACGGCGGCGCGGCCGCCGGACTGGTCGCCGGCGGCGGCGTCGCCGTGCAACTGGTCGCACGTCGAGTGCGACGACGCCGGCCGCGTCACGTCCGTCAGCTTCCAGTCCGTGCACCTCGCCGTGACCGTCCCGGCCGGGCTCTGCGCCGCGCTGCCGAAGCTGGTGTCGTTCGTCGTCGCCGATGCCAACCTGACCGGTGCCGTCCCCGACGACCTGTGGCGGTGCCGCGACCTCGCCGTGCTCGACCTCAGCGGGAACGCGCTCACCGGGCCTGTCCCGCCGTCGCTCGGGAATGCGACGGCGCTCGAGACGCTCGCGCTCAACTCCAACCAGCTGTCGGGGCCCGTTCCGCCGGAGCTCGGCGGCCTCGCGCCGTCGCTCAAGAACCTGCTCCTGTACGACAACCGCCTCTCCGGTGAGCTGCCACCGTCGCTCGGCGAGCTGCGGCTGCTCGAGTCGCTGCGCGCCGGCGGCAACCGCGACCTGTCCGGTCCGATACCGGACACGTTCTCCACGATGTCGAACCTTGTCGTGCTTGGCCTCGCCGATACCAAGATCTCCGGCCCGCTCCCGGCATCGCTCGGTCAGCTCCAGAGCCTGGAGACTCTGTCCGTGTACACGACGGCGCTGTCCGGTGCCATCCCGCCGGAGCTCGGCAACTGCTCCAACCTCACCTACATCTACCTGTACGAGAACTCGCTCTCCGGCCCGCTGCCCCCGTCGCTCGGCGCGCTGCCGCAGCTGCAGAAGCTGCTTCTGTGGCAGAACGCGCTCACCGGCCCCATCCCCGAGTCCTTCGGCAACCTCACGTCTCTGATATCGCTGGACCTCTCCATCAACTCCATCTCCGGCGCCATCCCGGCCTCCCTCGGCCGGTTGCCGGCGCTGCAGGACCTTATGCTCAGCGACAACAACATCAGCGGAACCATCCCCCCGGCGCTGGCCAACGCCGCGTCGCTGGTGCAGCTGCAGGTTGACACCAACGAGATATCCGGCCTCATCCCGCCGGAGCTCGGCCGGCTCTCTGGTCTGCAGGTCTTCTTCGCGTGGCAGAACCAGCTCGAGGGCGCCATCCCGGCGACGCTGGCGTCCCTCTCCAACCTTCAGGCGCTCGACCTCTCGCACAACCACCTCACTGGCATCATCCCGCCGGGGCTTTTCGTCTTGCGCAACCTTACAAAGCTGCTCCTCCTATCCAACGACCTCTCAGGGCCGCTGCCGCCGGAGATCGGCAAGGCGGCCAGCCTCGTGCGGCTGCGGCTCGGCGGCAACCGCCTCGCCGGGTCGATACCCACGGCGGTGTCCGGCATGAAGAGCATCAACTTCCTTGACCTCGCCAGCAACCGTCTCGCAGGGCCGGTGCCCGCAGAGCTCGGCAACTGCTCGCAGCTCCAGATGCTTGACCTGAGCAACAACTCACTGACCGGAACACTACCGGAGTCGCTCGCCGAGGTGCACGGTCTGCAGGAGATCGACGTCTCGCACAACCAACTAACCGGCACGGTGCCGGATGCGTACGGGCGGCTGGAGACGTTGAACAGGCTGGTGCTCAGCGGCAACTCACTGTCCGGGCCGATACCAGCGGCCCTTGGGCAGTGTCGCAACCTCGCGCTCCTCGACCTCAGCGACAATGAGTTCACCGGAAACATCCCCGATGAGCTCTGCGGCATCGACGGGCTAGACATCGCGTTGAATCTGAGCCGGAACAGCCTCAATGGACCGATTCCGGCGAAGATATCAAAGCTGAGCAAGCTGTCAGTGCTCGACCTCGCATACAACACCCTCGACGGAAACCTCGCGCCGATCGCCGGGCTGGACAATCTCGTCACGCTCAACGTGTCCAACAACAATTTCTCCGGCTACCTCCCCGACACAAAACTGTTCCGGCAGATGTCAACGTCCAACCTCGCCGGGAATGCCGGGCTCTGCACCAAAGGCGGAGACGTGTGTTTCGTGCGCATCGATGCCAACGGCCGCCCGGTGATGAACTCCGCCGAGGATGCGCAGCGCGTGCACCGCCTGAAGCTCGCCATCGCGCTGCTGGTGACGGCAACGGTGGCGATGGTGCTGGGCATGATAGGCATTATGCGAACACGGCGGATGGGTTTTGGCGTCAAGGGCGGTGGCGGTGGCAGCAGCAGCGACTCCGAGAGCGGCGTGGATCTGTCGTGGCCGTGGCAATTCACGCCGTTCCAGAAGCTGAGCTTCTCCGTGGATCATGTGCTGCGGAACCTGACGGAGGCCAACGTCATCGGCAAGGGCTGCTCCGGCGTGGTGTACCGCGTGAGCCTCGACACCGGCGAGGCGATCGCGGTGAAGAAGCTGTGGCCCAGCACCCACGCGGCGGCCACAACGAAGGACGACGGCGGCCGCGTCCGTGACTCTTTCTCGGCGGAGGTGCGCACGCTGGGCTCCATCCGGCACAAGAACATCGTGCGCTTCCTCGGCTGCTGCTGGAACAAGAGCACCCGGCTGCTCATGTACGACTACATGGCCAACGGCAGCCTCGGCGCCGTGCTCCACGAGCGCCGCGGCGGCGGCGCGCAGCTGGAATGGGACGTGCGGTACCGTATCGTGCTCGGCGCCGCGCAGGGGCTGGCGTACCTGCACCATGACTGCGTGCCGCCGATCGTCCACCGCGACATCAAGGCCAACAACATCCTCATCGGCCTCGACTTCGAGGCCTACATCGCCGACTTCGGCCTCGCCAAGCTCGTCGAAGACAGCGACTTCGGCAGGTCGTCCAACACGGTTGCCGGATCCTACGGTTACATTGCACCGGGTACGTAGTGCGTCTCATGTTCTGAATTGTGAACATCATCAAAATCCAAAATTGAAATCAAATTCAAAATCTTCTAGTTATGTAAGATGAAGATTGATGATGATAATGACTATAAATAATGCTGGTTCATTTTGAATTTGATGATCGTGCAGAGTACGGGTACATGATGAAGATCACGGAGAAGAGCGACGTGTACAGCTACGGCGTGGTGGTGCTGGAGGTGCTGACCGGCAAGCAGCCGATCGACCCTACCATCCCCGACGGCCTCCACGTAGTGGACTGGGTTCGCCGGTGCAAGGGCGGCGCCGACGTGCTCGACCCGGCGCTGCAGGGCCGGTCCAGCTCGGAGGTGGAAGAGATGCTGCAAGTCATGGGCGTCGCCCTGCTCTGCGTCAGCCCAACGCCGGATGACCGGCCGACGATGAAGGATGCGGCCGCGATGCTCAAGGAGATCCGGCTCGAGCGCGAGGACCTGGCCAACGTCGACGTCCTCCTCAAGGGCGGCGCGTCACCGCCGCCGCCTCATGCCGCCACGGCCAAGGGGACCGCGACGTCGTCCACGTCAAGCACGCCGCCGTACCGGCAAGGTGCCAGCAGCAGCCACAGCAACAGCTGCAGCAGCAGCAGCTTCTCTGCCATCTACTCGACGTCCAAGGCCAAGTCAACATTTGGTTGAACTGAATACTGAATCAAGCAGGCTGAGCAGATGAACAATGTTTCAAGATTGTTTCTGAATCTGAAGAACAACAATGCTTCTTTTATGTTTCTGAATCTGAAGAAAGCAAGCATTTTGGAACAGGTTCGTGATGATGGTGAGCTGTGTAAATGAAGGGGATAGGTTGTCAGTATTTTCCTTTTTCGAGGACTTTAGACCTTTTGATGAGAGTTCAGAGAATGTATGTTTGAATAAAGATTAACATTTGTCTGAATGCAAATGCAAATGAGCAAGATTTAGGGCCTGTTTGGATACAAAGGTTTTTTTAGAGTTTTACAAGAATACCATAGTTTTATAAAATACTATGGTTTTATAAACTAGTGGAGTGTTTGGATGCAATTAATTTTACAGTTTTTAAAACCGTAGTATCTCTAAAACTTCAGTTTTTTTGCAGTTTTAAAAACTCCACCTAGGAGCTCTTTTTTTTTTCTCTTGCGCGTCATATTTTATTTGGCTGCCATGGCGCTGTCTCTCTCTCTCTCTCGTTGAGCATTCAGGGTTGTCACAGCCTAATAAGCTACCATGGCTCTCTTTCTCCACGGTAGCAGTCCTCCGCTGGACGCATCACCTTCTGCCCGTGCTTCCTCCATTGGTCCTGGTACTTCAGCAGCAAGACTTAAATTTCCCCACATAACGTTGAATGGAAAACTGCAGAGTACACTATCTCCAACAAAATAGTTCACATAAGGGCTAGTTCACCTGCTCTTTCACGTAAGAACTAGTCCAACTGCTGACTATCCTGTACAATACTATGAAAATACTTTGGTTCCCAAACATATTATAGTTTATCTGAAAACCGCAAAAAACTTTAATTTGTAAATACTATGGTATTTACTAACTGCAGTTTTTAAAACTATGGTTTCACAATACTGTGGTTTTTAAAAAAACAACACCACCCAAACAGAGCCTTGCTGGCTGGTGTTCTCTGTAATGCCTTGCTTTGCAGTTATTGGAGTACGTCAGGATCAGGCTCTCCGGTGTAAAATGACAGTGTTGACAAAAATTTCAGGCGGATTTAAAATTAGAAAAATCTACTAGCTGCTGTGCAAATCACTTTTATCAATGATTTTTTTAGGTTGTGTATGGCATGGATAGATAAACGAAATTTCAGAAGGATTGCAATAATCTTTAGACTGCATGGCAGTTCAAGATCTCTGGAAAACCCAAAACAGAGAAGAAACGAACGCAATTCATTCAGACTGAATCGTAAGGATCAGTTAATGCTTTTACTAAATTTTAAATAGTATACAATGCTAATAAAAAAAGATTCACATCAATGACACCCTCAAAGACTATAAAACATCATTAGCATCAAATAAAAGAAAATAGAGATGGTAAAAGTCAATGATACAATAGGGTGCAAGTATTCAAGACAAAGGTTATGGTAATCTGAAGTCAAAAGGACATCCCTAGTGGATAGAAAAGCTCATAAAAAAAATCTGAAAAACGAGACGTCCCGTACATCAGCATGTTTTCCCTAACATCCAGTCAAACTATTCAAGAACGACTCAGGTACTGAAATCCTAAATACATTGTAGTGATGATTCAAACTGTTCTCCGCATGCAACCTGCAGACTCCCCCCAGTGCTCCTGTAACTGGATTAGGGAAAGCGTAGAATACGCGCTTGAATCTTTGATGTACAAGCGCCATTGCACACCTGCAAACAAACAAAAACATTGAAAAACAAGAAGAAAATTGATGGCAAGTTAGATATGAGTGAGCATACATTGCGCATGGTTCCCAGACCAGGTAGATATCAAATCCTGTGCAGAGATATGGTTTGATGGTGTCAAACAAATCACTGGAGCATGTGCCATCTGCAGATTGCTGCTTATCCTGAAGTTCATTTCCAGCCTTATACAATAGTAATCGCCAAAAAAGCAATTAATGGAAACATGACAAGAGAGAAGAATCTTACTTTTGACTCAATCTTTAGCCGTTTTGCTTGTTCATTATCAGTATTTTCCAGAAGGCCATCCAATGTTGGCTTGGTTATTTTAGTGGATGAAGTAAATATCATTCTATCCCTCTCTGCAGCCTTTTCAATTGCAACCATGGCAGCATGCCACAAAGGATGCAATGGAAAACAGTGTTGAGAGGGCAATGGGTTCAGCTCACTGGTCTTTTGCTTCCATCCCCAAGGATTTATACATGAGGCTTCCATGCCTAAGGTGTTGTATTTATGAAGGCAGAAGTTTGTCAATTTGCCATTTTTCTGAGTTGATTCATTCAAATAGCAGGTATCTTCCATTTGAACAGAAAATTTGTTCCCATCTGCATTTGTATCATGATGGTGTGTCTGCTCTTTAGCCTTAGCAATTATTTGATTAATTGATGGGTCGACAATAATGGCAGCATTGCCGTCCTGGTAACAGCAGACACCCCAAGTCAGCGAAAATATTTTATGACCACAAAGCAACAAGCTGCAATAGGATAAACTAGTGTAAATTGTATAGTGTGGCACATAATTAGTATGCTTGATGATCAGTGAATAATAGAGCAATATAGACTTTTCCATCCAAAAGAAGGATGCAGATTTGCTATATGTGGTGTTGGACCCATCTGTTCTGCGCATTTGTTCATGTGGTTCAGCTGTGTCTGTGCGAAACCATTGACTTTTTCATAGGTGTCTGTTGCAGAAAGGTATTGAATGTGGTGGTACTCAAGTAAGAAAAAAAGCCAGGAACTTTTAGTACATAAATCTTCTTAAACAACCATGAGTAGATTAAATAATTTATCATGTGTCACCAGGGTATCATCCTACTGAAAATAAAAGCATATATAAATTGAAAGAATGGAAGCACAATATAATAATATGGCTTCAAACAAAAGTACTGTAAAACCAAAGGGTGGCCACCTTTGATAACTGAATAGCAGTCTTCATGTGATTGAATATTGATGGTAATTCCTCCTCTCGAAATCCACGAACATCAAAGCTGTAATAAATATAGAAGTCAATTAAAAAGCCAGTTAAGCACTTCAGAACTACTTAAGAACAATACATGCAAGGGAAATGAGCAATGTTACATCAACATACTCGTTTGCGGGATGATAAGATGTTGGCCAAAGTTTGCACTGCTCTTCCCACTCCTCTTTCGACGTAGCAGAAAACTTGGCAACCTGTGATAATTTTTTACTGATAGTAAATGCTAATAGATGATAAGGGCACAAGGTAAATATATATAAATAACCATAGATCATAGATTTTAATTGACAAGCAATTTAGCCATTCTTTTCAGTACAATTCAAGTTTTCAATAACATCATAAAATCATATTTTTTTCTATTTTTTCCACAGAGATACATTCTTAAGAGTGGACTGCATTTAAATAAAAAAATCACATCCAGGTCACAATGACACTCATTAATCACTACTTTTGTGGTGTTGCACACAGTGATGTTAATAGTTTGCAAAGCATCCATCCATGATGAATGTATGGCACTGATAAGTAGAATACTCCTACATGGCAGCGATAGCTTTCCTCAAGGATGACGATACTTACTTTTGCGGTGAAAGGACTTAAATGATATGTGTCCACTATCTTTTGCACACCTTCAGGAAACCTTTCACTACAGTTCTCAGAGCCATTGGAAATACATAATATTATTGACAACTCTGATTTTCCTGCCAAAGAAAATCCAACATAACGATTTAGACAGCAAATCAATGAACTGTTCCTACATAAATAAAGATTAATAGGCCAGCCTAGCTCATTCCGAGATGATCCATTTTAGTTCCACCTCCTGGTATTGACGATCTTAATTCACTGTAGTTGTGTTTATCTTCAATGCTATTTGAGAATTTAAGTTCTTTAAAGAACTCCCAACATGTCACAAGAAATTATCAACAGAGACACATGAAGGAGAAAAATAATAATTAGACATGTCAAAATTTTACAAGATGAAAATCAACAACGAGGTCGTCTCGACTTTGACAAATTTTTTTTTGAAAAAGGGGTTTTCAACCACCCCCCCCCCCACCCTACACACAAACACACTTACTTTAATGAAAGCAGGTAGCAAGCCAGTGTTCAATACATCAATGAAGCGAAAAAGAAGACACTGATGTAGAACAGATCACAATAAGTTTTCTATCCAGAGTCCAAAGTGCAAACCATCTAAAATTTTTTCTACTGCATGAAAGCCACCAGAACAAGAAAGAAAAAACAAAAGACATTGGCGCTCTTTGGTCAGCAATCAATGCTTGTCGCACTGGTCAATTTAAGTATCCATGTGCAATACCCTAGTAGTATTTCTAGATCCATGGAACAACTCTTATGAACATGCGTTTCAGAAATATGTGGAATGTTTTCCAAAAGGTTAGGTAAACAGAAAGCTTGGGAGCTAGATGACATATTACCGCAATCAGTACGTCTACGCACCCGTTTTACATGCCTCAGATTCTCCAATGGGCACACCAGGTTCAACTGCCTGAAAGAGAACAGAATAAATATATCATCACATAAATACAATACGACAATTTGTGAACTTCAGGTCAAAGACAAACTAACAAGAATGAGAAACATGTCAAAACCGAGAATGTAGGGAAAAAACTGCACACTCACACTCAATTTAGTATGTCCATAATACAGGAATCACATTTGCTTCACAGAAAAGGCTCAAAATAGGAAAACTGAACATCATTTTCTTACTTGAAGAGAAAGGAAAGACAGAACCAGAATACTGTGTCAAAGGGCATGCGAAATGACTAAAAGAAAAGAACACCCAAGAACTAATGTCAACCTAAAAAATTAGTTTCAAAGAGACATCGGTTAATTCCTAGTACAGAATGACTCAATCAACTGCAAACATCTGCACTTGGTGATGCAGCTCGAGTAGCTCAATTCTGTAAACAAACTACAAGTTCCTATATGAGAGCAAAGACGGGAGGGAGGGATAATATTTCCTTTACCTAATGAGAAGATTGGCTAACTTGGGCTCAATCTTCGCAGCAACGACCTCAACTGGAAAAGAAGCAAGTTAACAAAAAAATGGGTGAAAGAAATTAAAGAAGCAGCAAAACAATAGTCACAAGACAAGGAGATACCTATAGAATCTTCAAGCGAGGGAGCTGGGTTGCTAGGGACCTCTACGAGCTGCCACTCCATGATGACTGGCCCCCGAGCAAAAATATCTCAAGCACAGATCGCTAATGCAAGCAAATCAACAGTAACTGGAAGCCATTTCTGCAACGCAGTGCTTGAAGGAGGAAGATTCTGGTTGAGCAGGCGGCAGCGGTGCTCGATGGGAGGTTTTTCAATTATACTATTGCGAAGAATGGGCTTCGCAATTATATCATGACAATGCTGGGCTTCACTGAAATACCATTATAATGCATAAATATCATATATTTTACCATTGTAGCATGTTTTAACAATTTAGCAGCTATTAAGACTATAAAAGAGAAAAAAGATACCCCTCACCACATCAACCTATTTTTCGCATAGCAGACTCCAAAAACATTAACAAAATACATGCTAAAGGACTAAAAATTACAATATTAAACAGCCACACAATTTACATAAATCAAACTACATGCACGTAAGAGATTTCACGCCAATAATGTACTTGTGTATATATTTTAATGGTAAGTGGTAACCCTGTAAGGAACATACATATTTCGTTTAGCTATCTCTCCGACGATGCCTTATGTTGAGTCTGAATCGAGCAATCTTATCCCCAGTGAGCTCAAACAGGGTCCTGCGCGGCTTTGCTCTTTGATACCGAGCTATTGTGGATTCACAACTGTGTGCTGTGTATCGATGATGACGGGTGCTGCTTCCCGCAGGATGAAGGCACTTCTACTGCCAACCCTGAGCCACCGCCGCCGGATAAGGAGAAGCCCAAGCAGAGCGGCGGAAAGAAGGGAGGCAAAGGCCGCCCTTTCCGATGACGATGTAGTCCCCCTCCTCCGTGGTCCGCCGCCGATGAGGAGGACTACGCGTACCGGTCTAGCGGCAGGAGTGCGCTCCGCCTCGTTCTCCCGGGGCTAGACCGCGAGCGGGGCGGGGCGCCTACAGGCTCAAGGAGGTCGCGCTCCTCGACGCCCTCGGCATTGCCGTGCGCTCTGGTGGGAGAGCTCAGAGGCAGTTGACGGCGGCGAGGACGACGTGGATGCGGGGTGGCGGCTGGAACTTGGAAGACGGGAGTTTCGGGAAGTAGGGAACACTGGGACAGTGGGATATCGTTACAGAATAACCAGACGTGCGGGAGGGTATTTTGTTTTTTTTTCTTAAAAAATTTGAACAATTTATTTTATCGTATTTGAAATACAACTAATAATTTTACATATTTGAATAATTTTTAAATAACACGAATTTTTAAGAAAAGAATGTGCTACTTACATCTATTCCAAAATATAAGCATTTCTAAGTTTGAATAAATTAAAAATTCCTTTTACTTTTACTTAATAATATCTAGAAAATTACATAATTTCTAACATAAAAAATATTTTTTATGAAAACTTATTTCATGTTGAATAGAAAATATATAATTTTATATGATAAATATTATTAATTTTATATTATTAATGGTTAAAGTAATAAATATTTAATTTTGACTAATTCTAAAAATATTTATATTTTGGAACGAAAGGAGTATTTGTTACTCTACGTGACATTGAAAAGAAAATTCATTTCTTTGTTTAAAAAGTCATCACTTCTTTCTTTTGTTTACCCCTTCTATAAAATGAACCAATAGAATTTCAGTTTTATTTGTTATGCTTTCAAATATGTGAATATAATATCATAATGTTTTCATATAAAAAAATTGCTCAAATTGACATGTATGCAAACTGAAATTGTGCTGGTTACTTCATACGAGTGATAAAATAGTTATTTCACCTCTCATTAAATACCATTAGGGTCAGGCGGAAATTAAAAAAAAAGACTAAAAAGGAAGCAGTGATTTTTTAAACCAAGAAAGGAATTATCTCTTTTCTTTGATGTTGGAGAATGAGATATAACTTATGGTATGCAGAGTGTCCAATGGTGAAGAAAATACATTTCAGTGTTCTCTAACAAATTTTACATTTTTATAATGTCCTGTAACATTTTTTTAAAGATATTGTGTTTAACATTGTAATAGGTCTAGAAGTAGAGTGGGCCATTACGATAGTATTTCAGTGAGATCTAATCTAATATTTAAATGATAATCCAACAGAGCCTATTAGTATAGTTGTCAAATATCTCGCTTGGTTGGGTGAGCGGCGGAGAGACAGAAAAAGGGATCACTTTTTTATTAGTTACATAGTAATTTTTATCAAACTGCTATTTTTCACAAAAAACGAACTGGACCTGTTGTTTTTTTATAAATTTAATAAAAAAATATGTTATTAATAAAAAGTTCACAAAAGGAAAGGCCAGGAGTTGTAGCCGTAGGCCCATTGCAGCCTGCAAGCGGCACAGGGGCTCAGTAGCAGGCCAAGCCCGGTGAATACTCGTCACCTATTTTGTTGCAGCCTGTTTCTACCTGAGAGAAGACATCCAGATTTGCATAAAGGTTTAATTTGGATAGCACAACTGCAAGTGATGGCATAAGAAACATAGGTAAATCCTGTTTTTTAATCTCCACAGTAAAATACCTAGGCTCCCACAGCTGAAACCAGTCCACATCATAGTTCACGAGTACAGTGGCAAATAAGAAAGAGTTAAAAAATCACAGATAAAAGCGTGACGACTTCATCTTGAAGCAGGCGACTTCTTCCATCTTCTGAAATCTGCAAAGTAAACAGTATCATCGGTCAATAGACAAAAAAAAGAAATCATGACGCCTTGTTAAGATGTCTAAGCAATTCTAGTAAAGCTTTTCAAAGCAACACATTATAATAAGAGACTGGAAAAGGATACCCATGTATAGTTATTCTCATTAGTCATTACATAAGCAGGACAGTGACAAGCATGGAGATACAGACCGTTATAGATATCAACAAAATTGCGCATAGCGAAGCACATTTATTTTTTAAAAAATTGTAGGAATAAGAAACAGACTAACACAGGCAGAGACAGTTCAGGGTAAGTGCCTGAAAAAAGATTAACGGCAAGTCGCAAAAAATAATAATAAAAGAGGAGAGATTAATGGTGGCTTTGTGAGAATGTTTGAAGTCAAAAAAGAATGTAGAAAGGGAAATCACTATATGTTGAATTAAAAATACAATACCAACAAGGCTATATAACTCATATATGGACTATCGTTACATATCGATTATGAAGCTATACTTCTTTACGTATCGACAAAAATAAACATTCAGAATGCCAAAGAAGGGGCTGATTGGAACCCTTTCCTAGCCTCAAAGTCTTCGAGTCAACACAGAGGTTCGCATGGCACCATTGGAAGAAAGTCTTCGACTCAACACAGAGGTGCTTGGTGGTGGCAATCTATGCCCAATGGCGGTGAGTTTGCCATGCAAAAAGGTTTGTGTGGCAACGATATAGGGAAGTCCTGCTATTCGAGTCCACACTGCTGTGGTGCTTGGCGGTGGCAATATAAGGCTAATGGCAGCGAGGGTGAACTCCGTAGGAATCAGGTGTTCTGGCTAAAATCTTTCAAGAGATGAGGCTGAAAGACATCACAAGGCAAGTAACCAATTGATTTTGAGTCATAAAGCAAAAAGGTAACAGATGGATCCAAATACACCTAATGTTGATGATTGGAATGTGCGATAATAATGGAATCACAATTTCTAAAGGCTGTATAACTTGCAGGGAGGGTAACTGTTAGAGATATGGAGCTTTAGTCTGTGCTTTAAAAAAACAACTATTTTTTTAAGAAACAGCTCATCATAGTTTCTCCCTCTCCGAACTCTCAACTATGAGTGAGTTTGAGGGGAGAGAGGGGTGTTAAAGAACGTATCTTTAACAGTAACATCTATAATTTTTCAAATTAATAAAATGATGAGATATCTTAATTTTCGTTCCGATCAAAATCATTTGTTTCGAATTTTGTCCTGTTTAATTTTAATTTTTTTTCTAAATTGTTTCGATGTCGAAATAATTTAGTCCGTGTATTTTTTTTTGAGTTAAAATTATTTTTTGAAATAATTAAACCCGCGAATTTTTATTTTAAACTAAAATTAATTTTAAACTCTAATCACTTCTATAAAAACCGTTCTCATCTCTGTCAAAAATCCAAAAACAACTGCGCGCGCCGCCGCCCCTGTGCGCATCCACCTCGATCCTGTACCCGCCTCCGTCGCTCGATTCTGTCACCGCGCCCTGCTCCCGCCTCGTTTTCCGCGCCAGCTGTCTCCATTCCGGCTTCCGCATCGTCGCTCCCGCGCCGGAGTTCCCCGACGCCGTCATCGCTTGGAGATCCGTGCCTGCCTCCGTCCATTTTTCCTGCGCCGAGTCCGCGTCGCTGACACCGTCCTGCCTCGATCCGCGCGTGGAGACCGCGTCGTTGTCGCCTGCTACAACGCCGATTTCCGCGTTCGATCTCTGTTCGTCTTGGAGCCCGCGTCTCCTCTGCTGGGTCTTCGTCACGCGCGAGTCCTTGCTTGGACCATCACCGAAGCCTCTCGTCGCGCCGACTCTGTGAGACCTAAACAGAAGGATTGGACAATTATTGCATGGGTTTTATTGCTTAACAAAGAACACATGTAGTGTAGAGTTAATAAAAAGATTTGATTATCTCAATGCCTCATTTCAGTCATCTGTGATGTTTTGTTATGTGAATTGCTATGTTACCATTTTTCCATGGGTCTCTACTGAGTACAAATTTTGTTATGATTATCAGGGGTGATCAAGAAATGGAGAGTGTCCGGACAAGTGGATACAAAGGATAATGAATGGGTGAAGCGAACCCTATGAATGAGAAACAAAGCTGAATAATGATGTTTTCATGACCAAGGAATTCTCTAATTTCTCAACAACAAAAAAATGTACACCCCACATCACCCAGGTTTGAGTCCTTTTCAGCTCAAAGTTAGGTCGCTTTCCTCTTCTCACTTCTCATCGGTTCCTTCTATTTTCTTGTTTCTATACAGTTCTTAGCATTCTACTGACTACATAAACAAATAGTCAAATCAGATGCAGAGTAAAATCAATGAGTCTCCTGGTAGAGAAAAGAAAAACAACTACAAAGTGCCGAATAAAGAAGGAACCACTGCACAGCTTTTTGTTTCATAAGTAGTTGGTGGCCAACATAGCTATGTGGCCGAACTATTAGAAACAGAAGAGTGTGCAACTTGTAGCTCATCCATGCCATGCAAGGCTTTGTAGATAATTCGTGCACTCGAGAACAACATCAAGTAGGGCTTATTTCACCAAAACTATCAAGTTCTTCGTAGCCTCTTTGTACAGTTTGTTGGATCAAAATGGTGTTAAAAGTTCATGTTAGAATGGGCATCATCTTGTCCGGAGTGATTCATACCTGACCAAGGCAACTCTTAAGAACATATAAGATGCAATGGAGAACATTTGTGATCACTGATATCTCACTAAACAATGAGAGCATTCCTTTCTTGGCCCAAAAAAGGTCAGTACTTCCTTATTTGACTCTTTTTCATTTGAACTTCCCTTTAAAGACAGAAATCTATATTTGGTTCCTTTCTTGAACTTCCCGTCAGTTTAAGCCCCTAACGGTGTTAAAGTAAAGGGTGAATTGACTATTTTACCCCTTATATAAATAACCAATATAATTCTAATTGCAACTGTGTTAATATGAGTGTAAACTATTTTAAAAATATATTTCTATTAAAATGGAATGGCAAATAGAATTTCTGTTTAAATATGATTTACGCTCAGATTAACATAATTGCAAATGAAAATTATGTTGGTTTATTAATATGAAGGGTAAAATGGTCATTTTATCTTTTACTTAACACCGGTAAGGGTTTAAACAGACGGAAAGGTCAAAAAAGAAACCAAATATAAATTTCTGTCCTTAAAGAGAAGTTCAAATGAAAAAGAGCCAAGAAAAGAAGCAATGACATTTTTAGGTCAAGAAAGGGAATTATCTCTTAAACAATTGAGCTATGTCAGGAGTCAGAAATGCACACTGAGATTTCTCACTGTCCGAAAACAATACACTCAAAGAGTTACCTGTGTTAGTCAGTATGATCGAAAACAGTTTATCTGGTCCTGGGGGTGTAGCCCTAAGTTCTTGCAAGACTGGAGCACCCAACAAACCTGAAGGAGCATAGGTTTGCAGTTATAAATAAGAGATGGTGCGTCGAAAGTATAAGAAGCATTCATGTGACAGGGAAGCTAAACAGAGGTTGGAAGTAGACTGGAACGCATATGCATCAACAAAACAGTTCATGAAAATTGAGATGAAAGGAAATAGAAGCAAAACATATGGTGAGATAAAGGCAATCTGCCTAAAAAGTACATCATCAAAAGATCTAAACAAGAAGCATGTATAGTAATGAAAAGGCATGTCAAACCCAGAAAGGATAAAATTGGTCATGCCGGTCCAGGAGAAGTAATTCAAAGATAGAGAAAAAGAAAAGTAGGAATGTAACTGAAAGTCTTTAGCGCGCACAGTTACATTGGCTCCATAATGGCTAAACAAGGTGCCCTTGATCGAGCATCAAAGGATTTACATCAGCAATGGTATCTCCTAAAAGCATACATCAAGTAATGAAACACAAGAAGCAATTGCCTGAGTAAGTTCAGTGTCATTGATTTTCATCAGGAATGAAACGTGAAATGGAATTCAACATAGCACATGCACACGCACTCATACCTGAATGATTCACCTCATGAATGACGCAAGGAGGCCTGAATTAACGCAACGAGTGTCAGTGTTTGAGTGGTATGAGAAAAATATGTGAATAGGGTTTCTTCACAAGGTAAATACCTCTTGCGCAGAAAGGAACCAGCAATGATATTTGCTGGGACACGGGCAGGTTTTTTCTTCAGATACCTGCTGCACCCTGGCAACCTTGAACGAGATAGAAAGTTGCAGCAGCGAAAGGAAAAATAAGATTAGGGCTGCGAGCACGATGAAGGAGAATTAACCTGAGACATTTGAAGCAAGTGTAAGAGAAGGAGAATACCCAGGAGCAAGGGACATGATGTTGGCAGGACCGAGGGCGAAGCGTGATAGTCGTGTCTTGGCTTTGAGCTCAGGACATCTGGCAATCAATTTCAAAACGACCTGCACTGCCATGGGCTTGAGGTGATGATGGTAGAGCCTGGAGGCCCTGCAAGCAAGATCTCTATTAGACTTGTATACATACAGTATATGGCAATATACATCTATATGTTGCATTGCCGAATTGGTATTCTGTAGAACATAAGGATCTATATCAGCTAAGGTATCACCTAAAAACAGGCAAAGTGCAGGAAAGTGAACGGGCATTGAGAGGTAATAGATAGTCCCTAGGGGAGGGTGATAATTAATGATCTGGGAGATACCTAGCTCGGTCCTACGTGCTTGGCTTCGTCAAGGTAATAGATAGTCCCTAACGCTTGTAGGACGTTATGCTTGTAGGAACGAATCCTACCAGCAATCCGACCGCTTGTCCTGCTGCCAGGAATAGGAATACATCGTCGAGTGCGCCTCGGCCGACGGCCTCGTAGGATGTAGTACTACTTCAGATTGTTCGTCACCAACACTACAATCTTTAGCCCAGCTCATTTCGAAATATAAAAAACAACTTTTTTTTCAGATCAAGACAAATTTTATCAGTCAGATGTACTAAGCCGATAATTATTACAAACTGTCACTATGTGTAGACCACATATGACGCACACAAGTCCAAAGATATGGCAAACAAATAAAGTTTTCCCTGTATGTAGACTCCGTCTATCACAGGATGCACACGTAAATGCTAAACTTGTGGAAGAAAATTATCAGAACACACCATATTAGAAACATAACCTATGGCTAAACTTCCACCCATTATGGGCAAAGGCTTCCATGGTTGCAGCTTCCAAAGAACGACATACTCCAACTTGCTGTAGAAAAGATCAAAACAAGAAACTGACTGCAGCTAGTATTATTTGGTTGAGAGTTGACAAAGCAATGAGGAAACCAATTGAATATCACGTCCGTGCCACCATTCTCTTGATTTTTTTGTCTGTCTTCAATATTATTCAATCCTGCATCAAAAGTCGCTGTGAACAATAATATCAGTCAGGCTGCATCAAAAGTCGTTGTCAACAATAATATGATTCATAGTGTATGCTTGGTTTACTTTTCAGTTTTTACCAAACAGTGAACTATTATGTACGGCATTTCAACATATCAATAAGAAGTCAACTAGATCTGATGCAGCAAAAATCAGTGAAATATGCCTAAATAATATTCTAGAAATTAAAGAACTAAGACGTGCACTGTGATTACTTGAATAACGTAGGCTCTGATGTTTCAGTCTTACATCCTTTTTTTTTGTCACAAAAGGGTTGGAGACTCTTTTCTAGGATTACGTGAGCCAAGAGCGTTTTCTTGTTCTTCCCCCTTTTCTAGGCTTAAGTGAGCCAACAATTGGCCAGAGGAATGCCACAGGATGCAAGCATAGTTGTATAAATAAACAAGCATATGCAAGGACAGAGCAAGATGTATTGAACGCAGAACCAGAACTAATGCGATGATGACCATTACCAGGTGCCGAATGTGAATGAAAGGAATCTTTGGGTGGGCATCCCCTGCGTGATGCAGTGCCAACCATTATGGGTTACGTGAGCAAGTTGTATAAATAAGCGTAGGCAACAGAACAAATGAAATGATGGCCGTTACCTGTTCCCAAATGTCAATGGATGGATGTTTCTGGTGGGCATCCCCTGCGTGACGCAGTGCCTTCTTCAATTTAGTCCATTCCTCTTCGCTGACCTCACTTTTCCCGTGAACAGAAAAGTAAACTGCCTTAAGTGAAGGGAGGTGCTCCACAGCCAAGTCATCAAAGTCCAGTCCACCGTTGGAGAAGAAGTCCCTCGCTCGGAGGCAGAACTGAATACATTCCGCCTTCGGCATGGCTCCTCGTGTAAACATAGATGGCACAATTACAAAATTAAAAAAGAAGCATTCTCTCATGCGTGGGAATGCATCGGCGCTAACCACGACCATTTTCCTTGGCTCCTCTAATAAATTATGAGGGTCCGCCCACAAATAGAGCTCCAAAAGGTTGGGTAGCAACCCAAGCATTTGGATGTCCTCTACTTTACGGACCACACCTAATTCCAAAAATGTGAGGTGAGGAAGCGATGCAGGACTTATCCATTTTGGCAGCGTCCGCAAAGAAAAGTCACCCCCTATGCGAAGCTGGCGGAGGTGTCGAGGTGGGGACCAACATTCCCACTTGATGAGATTATTCTCTCCTCGACTGAGACGGTGAAAAATGTACAGCTTTTGGAGTCTCTGCAGGTTGCCTAGGGAATTCATGAAGGCGTCACAAATGCTCTGGTCCATGTGCATGCCAATCTCAATATTAAGTGACGTCACCTGCGCAAAATGGCCCAGTTCTTCCACAGCTTCTGCAGAGTCCTCGTCCACAACCAATTTGTCTAGCACATGAAGGGATGTCAGATTCCTCAACAATTTTCCCGACTTTGGATGGCAGACAACACCTTGCAGGCACATCAATCGTCTTAGCCCAAAAATAAATGGTGGCATTAAAGCATAATCCACCCTTAGCACCTGGAGAAACTGTAACTTTTCTAACCCTTGTGGGACCTCCTTGAGACCTGTTCCTATTAACCCTAGGTACCTCAGGTGAATCAAGTTCCTGACACACAGCTTAGAACTTCGAAAGTAACAGAGAGGGCAACCTTCTAGATCCAATACACGTAGCACATCAAAGTTTGAAAATGATGGCATAGAATCCATTGATGGCAGAAAGACAGAAACATACCTCACTTGTGACACACCCGATTTAGGCCAACTATTATTTTTTATGGATAATCTGCGAAGCTTTTTGCTTCTTGAAAACTCAATATCATCTGACATAGTAACAAAGTTCTCCTCTCTTGACAAGGAACAAATGAGATCAAGAATCATATCATGCACATGGCATGCATAAATCCCTCGTACAGAATCTATGCTGCCGATTGGCTGTAGAAGGCTTCTATTTATCAGAGCATTGAAGTAACTTTCTCCCAGCTCAAATAAGTTATCACCATTTTTCTTGGGTTGGATGAAACCTTCAGATATCCACTTCCATATCAGCTGATCTCTACCAATTTCATAGTCCTCTGGATATATACTTAGATATAAGAAACAAGTCTTCATATGAGGAGGTAGATCGTAATAGCTAAGTGACAAGATCTTTCTCATATCATTGTACATATCATTGCTGCTGCTAATAAGCCCAGAACCAATTGAGCTGCATATCTCCTCCCACTCAGTTATATCATCTGATTTGTTTGCCAACAAACTAGATATAGTAATGATAGCTAGTGGCACACCCCCACATTTCTTCACAAGTTTACTGGATAATTCAGAAAAGCTTTCAGGGCACATGTTTTCAGACTCAAATACTCTCTCATAGAACAGTATTTTGGAGCTCTCAGGACAAAGGGGCTTCAGTTTATAACAACAGACTGACTCAGCAACATCATTGCAGCGGGTAGTTATGATTATTTTATTTCCCATGTTACTGTCTTTGAGAGCAGCTCTTATAAAATTCCAGGATGATAACTCCCATACATCATCAATAACGATGAAATACCTACATGCATATGGTAACAATGAGGACAAATAAATATACTTGACAATTATTTATATGATGAATATTCACAAAAATGATGTCAATTCGTTAATAAATATTATCAGCAAATTCAAGAAATATAATTCAATATACAAGGCTGGGTTGGGGTGGTCGAGCTTTTAACATCGTTATGGCTTGAGTGGGGGGCCGGACTTCGCCGATGGTGTTGTTTCCAAGGCTATACTACTGGGACTCAAGTGAGAGATGCTGAGGAGGCACAACAGCGCTCCATGATGTGCTATAAATGTGTTCATCTAAATAGATCTATCACTATCAAGTAGCCATCGGTGGCTACAAGGCAGCAGAGGTCGGACCTGATGGCCAAACGTCCCTATGGTTGGCAGGGAAAGGATCTGATCTCCTTGTTGGGAGCCAGATTCTCTCGAGGCATTGAAAATATAGATAAACCATGTTTCTTTTTTAAATTTATGCACTAAAAGTATTGCTCTTCATATTTATGTTTGTAACATGAATAATTATATTTTGTTTCTAACCAGACGATACATAAACTGAGCAACGAACCCAATGTAGGGAATAATCCTAAACTAACAGCAGCTTCCACTCGTTATTTCTAGCAATAAAATATAAATAAGCACATTGCAAAGGTTAATAAAATATTTATTTTTTTACATGTGTTGGGATAGATGTTTAAACGCAATTCCATACTTCCTTCGTCCGAATAGAAGCTTATTTCTAGTTTTTATTGACTACAACTTTGACCAATGATTTTTATAAATTTATTTCAATTTAAAAACCTAGTATTTTAAATTTATCAAAAGAAATACTTTCATAATATATATAATTTATATTATTAAAATTAATTAAATTTATCAAAAATTATTGGTCAAAGTTGTAGTCAATAATACCTAGAAATAAGCTTCTATTGGATGGAGGGAGTACCTTCTTGCATCTAATTCGTATTCAAATAAAGAAATCAACATTTGCCAACTGAATCAAATTAAAAAATCAAACTTGTGTCAAATAATACCTGACCACATCCAACGTAGTATAAAGCAGCCTACAGTACATGTGGCCCATCGAGCCTATCTGGCCACAAGATTTATGCGATGCGTAATGCTCATTTTCTTGCCAATAAACATATTGCATGGAGCAGAACTAAACTACATATTATTCCACTATTGTGCCTTGTTCTTATTTTTGGTTAATTATAAGATTATTATATATGATACCACACTCTCTAGCAAGTTTTCAAATAATTAACCATGGTGTATGTAAATATGAATATACTGCAACTAGAAATGAAAGGTTGAATACTTGTATGGTTATAGTTATTATTTTTTTAAGGGTGGGGCCTTTTGATAGCTAGATATATAACTCGATTTCAAATGGCTCAGCATGTTTATGAGCTCATCCCTTGGTCTGTCAATGCCCACCAGCTTAAGCTCTGACACTTTTGTGTGAAGAGTCAAGACACGAGGGTCAATACTTGTTGCTGTAATGCCAGGATTGTCCACATGATGGTCAACCCTATAACTTTTTTAGATGAAATACAAGAAATTTGTCAGATTTTTCCATCTATTTGGAAGCCAATAGAATGACCAGAGAATATATATGAAGTACAAAAAAGAGAGTATATGTGCTGAAGCAGTGTGACCAGTTCATGAAACAAACTGTGCAAAAAACACACCATAGTAGAAAAAAAAAATCAACTTGGACATGGATCCTGTACCTTTCACGCCGCTTGGCCATTTGGTCCACTTGCTGCTTGATGTCCTCGATGGCGCCTGCTATATCGCGGCGAGCCTTGAGCTTGCTTAAGCTGAACATCTTGCCCATCTTCTCCACGAGGTGTTTGACTTTGCCCGCATCAATGTCGGCCGGCCGAGAGCCGCCATCAACACGCACGAAGAAGGTGTCTACGACATCCTCCATGTCATACGATGCTTCCCGGACTTCGCTGGCCCAGAGCTTGACCTGCGGGTCGAGGCAGTCGTGCGGTACCTGAGCCACCTTGCAGAGGGCGACATGCATGCTCTTGAGCTCTTGCGAGAGAGACTCCACCTGCAGCTTGACGCCCTTCTGTAGCTTGTACTTATCTTGGAGCAGCTGCAGCAGCTTGGGGGCGAGGCTGCCCATCGCCCCCGCTATCAGATCCATGCTCCCTGGCTGCTCTCAATATGAGCGTATTACTTGCTGTGTTGATATGGTGGGATGGAAATGTTTGCTGGAACTGTTGATACAAGTGAACTCTTTTGATGCATCGACCCCCACTTTAGCTACCTCCTCCCTGTGGTGATGATTGTTTACAATTTGTTTCTCTCTCACACACACTTGTCTCGTAATTCCATTTTTAAGATCTAGGACAGAGTGGAATGCTAATTAAATACCTGACAGCTGTGGGCGTTTGAATTTCTTACCAGATAGTGCCAGCACATCGGTTTGCATCTCGATGACCTTCTGTAACTTTTTGTCTTCCCAAAGAGTTTTGTCTTGTCGATTGCAAGGCGTTTTCTCTTTCCAAAGAGATGTTACACTCCCACACACACACTCCTCTCGATTCCATTTTGTAATTGCAGCTTTATTATCGTTAATCATGGATCTTCGGCTGGGTCAGTGGCAAGCTAATTAAACCACCTACAGCTACCTGAAAATCTCGGCGTTTCAATTTCTTAACAGATAGCAACATGGTGGTTGCATCTAGATGACCATAAGCTTTTTCTTCCAAAAAATTCAGTAAGAAATTTGACTTTTTTTTTTCAACGGTACGATCTAGAAGCAACGGCTCAAATTTGATGATACAGTACACAGCGAATACTGTGATACTCCAGTGGTATCGCTGTAGGAATAACAAAGTAGGAGTAATATTTCTTGTTAACGTGTTGTACTGTACCATCCTTCTGTGGGTGCATTGGTAAACTCAATACTGCTCGTCCTCCATGCAGCTGGCTAGTCCTCAACACCTAGCTAGCCGTGTGAGCTCCATGCAGAACACCTCCCCCGTTCCTCCATGCAGCTGGCTAGCTTTTTGCCTAAACACGCGGAGGAACTAATCGGACGCCACGCTCCTCGCTATTCCATTTTTTAGTTGCAGAGTTTGCAGCTTTATTAATATTATTCATGGATATTGGGCAGTGTGGAACTTAAACCACCGACAGATGACAGACTCATTTGAATTTCTTAGCCGATAGTAGTGCTGGACTACTGGTGGTGTGGTGTGCATCTCGATGACCACACAGGATGTCGACATCATGGCGGGAAAGAAGTATTTTAATTTGTAGCAGCACAGATTCGTTCAGATCTTGTTATTTTTTTATATTTGAATTGAAGCAACAGTTTAAACTTCTCCCGCTAATGCTTTCGTTTCTTCCTTTTTGATTTGATGAATTCAACTTAAAATATCTTAAACTTCTATTTGTTCATTTCTAGAAATATCATTCACAAATACCCCATGGGAGTGGGAGTGAGCAAAATACGACGACAAAACAAATGGGTGATGACCAGCATTATACTACTCCCTTATTACGGAAAATTAATCGAGGTGCTGAAAAACAAAAGATGAATAATATAGAAAGGGTGGTCAATCTGGTGATGGCCAGCACTTAGGCATGACAACTCAAACTCCAATCTGATTTACTCCAACTCGCAAACTTGTCTCGTTGGAATTACACTACGTGTCGCATACAGCATCACATACGTACACACCAAATTTACAAGTGGGACTGGTCACTAGACCGATTGGAATGTACCTTGAAATCGGTAGAGCATTTCTGAAGGACCAAAGATGGCAACCAGTGAGGGGTGAATGAAAGCTAATAAAATTTTATTCAAGAACTTAGCCGATATCTCAAAATCAACCCATTGAACCACTACCCCAATCATTAAGATTAAACATACCAACTAGTGATGAAATTGTCCTAGAAGTGATCCAAACGATGAAATCGAAGGTGCTCATACCATGACTAAGGATCAATATGAAATGATTCGAGCACATCCTAGCACCAAGAAATGCCAAGAAATCCACCAAAAATCTACCAGATCCAAGATTTCAAAAAAAAAAAGCTCAAAAACACTCAAGAATGGGAGGGAAAAGAGGGTAAACATGAAAATGATTCAATTTGAACTTGTTCCATTGATCGAAAGGTTCAGTTTACAATGAAAATCTTGGCTGGAAACCAATCTCATTCTTTCACTATTTGAAACAATAAAGATTACCTCTCACACAATCTCTTCTCTCCACTAAACCATGAAGCACACCCTAGCACAAACAAAATTCACTACTCAATGGCTAGGTGGGGGTCCCTCTCACTTCTAACATAACTCCGGAGCAAAAGTCCAACTTTCTAGCCGTCGCCCGAAGGCCATCGAACCCTCATGACATTGCTTCGCTGCAACGAAACCTTCGCGATGGTGCCACGTACACCACCATCCGCCGCCTTCGGTTTTGAGGCCCAAACCAAAAAACCACCTTGCACGCTTCTCAAAGCATCACTTCCCGATGTTGATGCATATCACCTTGTCTTGCGATCTTGACCACTGGCATGTCTCTCCCAATCCCACTTCTCAGGCCCCTTTGTCACTTGCACTGGTATCCTCGCTCACCTTGACGTGGTCAACTCGCTGTCTTCGTCACTTCCACGGTTTTGAGGCTCAATTGTGAAACTATCCATGCTTTCTGCCTTTTTTACGTGTACGGTGTGAATCACCCTTGACCTCACTCGGTTTCTCGATCGTCTAACCCCAAGTCCCCAACTTGTGCCCGATCGTCCTACCATTGACCGACAAGTTAACTCCATGCACCAAATTGTTTTTATTAAATAAATTTTGGATAAAAATTTTAGTTTTTACAAAATCGTCTCAGTAAGAATATAGGAAGCTCTCAGTAAAAATAATGTTTTTACCTATGCATCTCAGAGAAAACAAGTTTTTCCTAAAAAAATATTTAATAAAAGCAGTTCGGTGAAGAATAGTGAAGAATATCTATTTTTCACCTCGGGTGAAGAGTAGCACTTACCTGAAAAAAATACTATTAATAGTTAAAGTTAAAGAAGCTTAACTATAATAAAACCTAGAAATAATTATATTTTGGAACGGAAAGAGTAGAACTGTAGCATTATTCTCCTCTTTTTTTTTTTTTTTTTTGCTTTGGGCCAGTCTAAAAGAGGCTATGCGAAGACTGAGGCTGGTAGGTCAATGTGCATCGTGCAAGTGTGAGCAAACATGCTACTCTCTCCGTCCCTTAATATAAGGAATTCTACCCTCCCACCTTCAAAATAACTAGAGAAGAAAAATACTTTTTTACACTTCATTCTATCTCTATCCACCCATTCTCCACCTATCAAATTAAGTACAAAAATTTTGTCTTATTCTCTCAATCCCTTATATTTCGAGACAAATTTTGAATCCCTCAATCCCTTTTATTAAAAGACAGAGGGAGTATGCATGTGGACTCACATGGTAAGTATTACATCATTAGGAGTGTGGAAATGATTGCTCTGTTGTGCGTGGGTAAGTGACCGCAGATGCCGACCACATGGCCTGTTCCTATCTCTATCATTGTTCAGACTGTTGGCGTTATTGGACAGTAAAGGCTCTGAACTTTTTACTCGGCTACATGTGCAGCGTACCTTGATTTTCTTATCAGCAACGTTTCCTGTCCAAATGATATTTCTTACTGCGGGTTCACACGCCTTTAATTCTTTACCGGAGGAAGCAAACAGATTCCTTGTCATGCTGGGCTACGCGCTTGAGGTCCATTTATACCTGCAAATATATGCAACGTATTTGCCAGTGTAAAAACCATCAGCATTAGGCCGATATCCTTAATTAACAACAATATCCTTGCTCAAGAACCAAAGGCACATCGAGAACTCGACTAAACCTCCGACCGACCCTCCGGAGCATCGGGGGCTCGAGGGTTACACCCTACGGGCGTGCTCGTGCGCCCCCGCAGAATTTCCTTCACAAGAACCGAGGATTAGATCCTCTGACAAACCCTTAGAATCATTCGGGGGCTCAGGGGCAACATCACCAGCAGGACCAATCACCGAAGATCAATTTCGAAGACCACAACTATTCAGCCTAGCACCGCCTCAACAGGATTACAAACGGTGCAGGGCTCGGAGGCTACTGTTGGGATTGTGTACCTCAGGTACCTACGGTCTCGGCTCAGTTCCGAGGCCTAGCTACGATCTACGGCCCATCAATTCGAAGGCCCGACTAGGATGTGCGAACAACTTCACCATGCCAAGTCCCGGAGAGTTGACCCGACCACCCGTGGGTTGGGATCACTCGAAGTCAAGGCCTGCCCCCGAGGGTTAGATTCGCTCGAAGAGGTGGGCCGACCACCCGGGGGTCGGGACCACACGACGAGAAAACCCAGCCATCCTGGGGCCGGAGAACCGTCTTACCCGTCCGACCCTCGTGGGTCATGCACTGCCTCAAAGACCAACCCCCGACAGGCATAGAGATGCCTGACACTGTGCAACAGACAATAAAGCACCTTTTGTCCCTCCCGCGCTGGACAAAGGATAGATGAGGACATCAACAAGTAGCCCTGGCGCTTAGGTCATGTCAGAGAATAAAATCCAAGATGCTTGCGGCCCCACCCGTCAGGAGACCCTTGGTTTCGTAGGCTCCAAGCCATGTTACTCCGGTCCGACCCCTATATAAAGGCGCGTTGGAGACCTCCTAGGGAGGAGGTTCCACGGGACAAGATAGATTAGACAGATCAAAACACACACTCGCACAGGAGTTCTAAGGTTGTTGTTCGAGCAGAGACTCTTCCTCCATTGTAACCCCTCTTTCAATCATATACGAATCCATCCACTCACCTCTGGACGTAGAGTATTACACCTCCGTGGTGGCTTGAACCAGGTTAACTCTTGAGTCTTTTGTAGACTAGGCCACATCGACAGGAAGAACGCACAAATCCCTCTCTGCATAGTAAATCGTACTGTGCCGGTGAGCGAAACACCGAAACAATCTCGACAGGATTCATGCCATGAGTACTCAATGCGAACCTTATCTTGCGAATCTCCTCAACAAACTCTGAATAGAGTAAATCAAAATTTTTCTATTGAGTTGCATCTGCCAGGTGTGGATATTTTCCTTCATTCATCATGCACTTTTCAGAATGCCAATACATGAGTTAGGTGTCCCGAGGGTTTGAGAATAGACGTTTAAACGATCAATCACTGGAAGGTACCACATCACCAAGGTAGGAATTTTTCTCTTTGTATCCACCTCATCGAAAGTGTCATCACCAGTGTCTGGGCCAATAGAATTATTCTTCCTTGTTGATTTCCTTGCATTGCCAGCATATACATGGTTGTAGCTCTTTTTGTAATGACTAATGCTGCATATTTGACACTTCTGTAGAAATTCATACTCTTTGCAATACAACATACAGTGATTGGGATATGCATATATTTTTTAACACCCAGCAACAACGAACATATAAGCTTCTTAGCTCTATTTGTGGTTGTTGGCAGTTTATTGGGTTTTGGAAGTATTTTCGCTAGCAGACTCAAAAGCTCTGTGAAAACTATTATCTGACCATCTATTGCAAGCCTTCTACTTAAGAAGTTTAAGCACAGCTCACAACATTGTGGACTCTTTATCACATCCTTTTGTTTCCTCATATAAAAGGCTATTTGATTCTTTCTCCAACATCTCCATATTATCCAGACCTCTCTCAACCCCCATAAATTTCAGCACTTGTGGTTCAACGTGACGCAACATCTCTTCAATGTCAAATGAAATATCGAGCGTCAGCAGTATCATCATCTTCAGGGTCAAGTTGATCGGTGTTGTCTTGAACTTTTAAATCATAATTACAAGCCACTTGATTCATAATGGTACGTTCAAGATTTCTGCAAGATGTATCTATCTCCCCATGATCTATCCATATCTTGTACTTCTTCACAAAACCTCTCTTGATGAAATGTGATTGAATTACTAAAGCATTAGACCAAGCTATCTTGTTGGCGCAATCGCTACATGGACAAAATATCTCATTTCAACCTTCTCTATTGGTATGTTTTTTACAAATTTTGATAAATAAAGAAACATTTTGAAGGTACTCAGAAAAAGGTCTTAGTACATTGTACATCCATGATCGATCCATTCTTTATCTCAGTCTACATATAAAGGAAAAGGATCAAGATACTTAATTTTTAAGTAATATACATATAATTCTAACAAAGAGACTACCATTAAAAAAAAGAATTAACTAACTACATGTAATCTCATGGGAATACGAAGAATCACCACAAAGATTGTAAACTATGGTCAATTTAATCATCAAAATCATACAAACTATCGTGTATATTGATCTTATATTTATTTAAAGCAAAAATTAGTCAATTAATCTGTAAATATGGGTTAAAGATTTGGAGAAATGTAATTGCACGGGAATATTAATAATCTTCATGAAAGATTGTAAACTCTAGTCAATTTAATAATCAAAATCACAAGAAACCTATCGTTTATATTGATCTCATATATATTTGATGTAAAAATTAGTCAAATAAACTATAATTATGAGATAAAAATGTAGGAGACATGTAATTTCATGGGAATATTAAGAGTCACCACAAAGATTGAAAACTTTAGTCAATTGAATCATCAAAATAACAAGAAACTTGAGAAACCCTAAATATTAGAAACCCTAGATATTAGAAACTCTAGATTATATAGCTCAAATTGCAATGAAACCTAAATTATATAGCTGGAGGAACATCTACTTACCTTTAGAAACAAGATCCGCAAAAAGAATTGGAAACAAACTATCCCTCCTCACGATCGAAATCCGAACCGCTGCCGCGCCGCGCCTCTGTTCTGAGGGCATCACGAGGAACAGGACGCGGGGCAACTGGGCCTTATATAGACTAGACCTAATGCAGGTCTCGTAAAGTTACGCTTGCATTTAGTATATAAGCGGCTAGTTAAAAAAACCGCATGCGGAATTGCATCTAATGCAGGAGGCTATTCTAACGAACCATCTGCATTGTAAAAAACATTTCTACAGGTGGTACGTTACGATAGCCGCCTGCATTAGACGCAATTCTGCAGGCGGTTGAATTCTCGGGCCCACCTACTACCTGGTACAAGCAGTTTCTCGTAGAAAACCACCTGCATTTTTGGGCCGGGGGGGGGAGGGTGTCGGGAGAAATGATTTTTTGTACTAGCAGGGTAACCTCATGGCGATTAATTTTCACCCCTAGGAAAGCTTCAACCCGTCCACTGCTCAAGTCTTTATTCCATGTACACATGCGGACGCTCACAGCTACAGCCTACTCCCTAAGTTTCTAAATTATTTTGCTTTTGATTTCTGACATCAACTTTGATGTCTATTCATCTTATTTAAAAAATTAGTTCAGATTTATAAAATAAGTTGTGTTTCAAATAATTTTAATGATAAAGAAAAGTTTAACAAAATATATAATATTTATCACACTGAACTCAGTAGTACATGTCAACACCTTAACCAAAGAATAGCTTTCCCTTCTAGGTCGTCCATGCACCTGGCTATCCTGCCTAAGCGTGGGGCCAAACTGATCCACTAACCCACAAACGCGCTTACTGATGCAACTGACATATATTGAACCAAGCTATTGCTATCAAACACGGATGCAACGCACGCTGCTCGTGATTCCATTTTAATTGCAGTTTCATTAACATTAAACATGGATCTTTGGCAAGGTGGATCATCACCTCCGCCAAAGAATAGTTTTGCCTTCTAGATCGTCCATGCAGCTGGCTCCTCGCAGCGCGCACATGCTGACAGCCGAACTGATCCGCTACCGGCCCACGCAAACGCTAACTGATACAGTGGACTTTGAACCTATCAAACGCGGACGCAACGAACGCTCATCGTGATTCCATTTTAATTGTATCTTTATTAACGTTAATCAAGGATCTTTGGCGAGGTGGAAATTAAACAACCGACAGCTTTGTGGGAATCTCGTCACTTGAACTTCTTAGCAGATACCAACATGGTGATGTGCATCTCGATGGCCATTTGTAAGTTTTTTTTACTTCCCGAAGAGTTTTCTTTCGTCTTCTCAAAGAGATGCCTCATCTGACTCGGAAAATTTTGACTAGACCACGGCGCTCAAGTCTTTGATCCATACTAGTCTGTTGCCGTTGCCAACGACACGGTGTTAAAGAAAAAAATATTAATTCAACATGATATATACCATGGTCTCTGGAGTTGTAACGAATTTACTTCCAAAGTAAACCAAATGAAATACAGCTCTTGTGTTCCATGCATTTTCGTCTAAATGACTTGAGCAGCAATCATTTGTTCTTAAGAAATTTGTATATGACCACGCAAAACCTCTATGACCAGGAGGTTACAGTTTAATAAAATGATCCTACCATACACAATAATAAATTTACAGTACACAAAATAATCCTAATAATATGGATCATGAAGATCACCGTGTTCCTAGCCCCAATCTCTTGCTGAAGTTGCAAGACTATGCAGCATGTTACAGTGCTCATAAAACGTACGGACCAATCCATACAGCTCCATTTCCATCCCTGATGAACTGGCTAGTTGATGGCAGAAGCTACTCAATATCCATGAAACATTTTCTTCCCAAAGAGAATGCCTTATTTTATTTGGCAAAACATTGACTAGTCCACGGTGCTCAAGTCGTTCTTCCAGGTCCACATGGTGATCAGTTAACTCTTTTATTTCTTTTTTAAGTTTAGACGATTTCAACATTTTTTAGATAATGGAAAAAATATTCCAGCCTTAGCTAGATTACAACCCCTCTTATTACATGCTACCAGCTCTTCCCCCTGCCATAGCCAGATGAACTGGCTAGTTGACGGCGGACGCTACTGAATATAAACGAAACATTATCTTCCCAAAGAGATGCCTTATTTGATTTGGAAAAACTCTGACTAGTCCACGGTGCTCAAGTCGTTAATCCAGGTACACGTGGTCAGCTAATTCTTTTATTTCTTTTTTAAGTTTAGACGATTTCAACATTTTTTAGATAACGGAGAAAAGGTTCCAGCCTTAGTCAGATTACAGCCACTTATTACAGACAAGTAGCTCTTCCGTCTGCCAGTACATGAATTAAAATAAAACACACTAGGTGCCATCCGAACAGCGAATTAAAGACAAATCCTATAACATGAAATCCTACCAAATTTGGCGAAAGGATGCATAACGACCTTCTCTAAGTTACGGCAAATATCTTGGATCAGCTTCTAGTCATAATTAGTTCGTGTAGTTGTGCTCAGAATCATAACCAATGGATTCCTCTGAATAAGACCTACAAATAAGTTTTGTTTGGAGCTTAAGGATAAAATATGCTATTCTCCGCATTAATTTTGATATGTGACATTCAAAGAAAAGGTGGTTTATGTTTTCATCTTGACTAAAGAAGAAACACTTTTTACTACCTTGCCATTTGTTTTAGTGAGGTTATCTTTCATCAACACTATTCCTCGAAACAAAATACAAATTTTAATTTTAAGCGGTAACTTCATCTTCTAAATAATCTTTTTGTTAACAACAATTCCATCAATAATCATATGATGGTATATGTATTGTACTATATATAAACCAGTTGGTTTTAAATTCCACCGAAAAGAGTCTCTATGATCAAGAGTAACCATAGCCATACTAGCTACCAAGTTATGCCACTTATTCAGATTTCGATCAACTAAGGCTCTTCGGAAGAAATGTTAAGTGGTACAGTGCCAAAGAACGTTCTAACGTTAGTGTCTTTCTTTTTTAAAGTTTCCAGCCCACTCATCTTCCCAATGTGACAATCCTGGTGTCTACTCCCTCCATTCCCTATTTACTGTCGTTTCAGACAGAACTTTTGTACTGGCCAAGGGTCAAATTATTCTGTTGTAACACATCAAAAATGGAATGGAGGAGTACTTTATCAGCAAAACACTTCAACCCCATATGACAAGTGTTTTCAAGTCCACATTTGAGTCTATTTAAATTTAAAGTTTAAAATTCCAAATCAAGCTCTAAGCTAACTGCAAAGTTTTCAAAAGAAGAGCATGTCGAAAATAATTTTCACTGAAACTATATATAACTCAAAAGAAAATTTGGTTCAACATTGGTTTGTCCAAGCTAAACATTTTTTTTATCCATTTAACCCTCAAATAAAATTTGGTTTAATTTACTCCTCAAACTATTCAAATTGGTGCAATCTATCCCTATCCCTTTGTTTGAAACAGACCAATGGCACTCAAACTCTCATTCATCGGAGGGTGAACACACGGCAATGGCGACCAATGCCGGCAGGCAAACGCGTGGGTTTTTATTTTTCTGCATAGCGATCAACAATTAACGGGTTACAGGCCATACTAGTTACCTCCTGCTTTAAAATATTGACAACATTGACTTGTAACATTACCTTTAAATATTCATCATATTAAAAAATATAATAAATATTATAGATTTTGTTGTAATTTTCTTTATTATTAAAGATATTTAAAACACAAGTAATATAAATAAGGTAAATAGTCAAAAATAATATTGAAAATCAACTACGTCAATATTTTTAAAATAGAAGGTAATATTTTGTAACGCACACTAAGTACTACCGACGCCAGCTGCTACTACTCGCGCGCGCACATGGGCACCACGCCGAGCTTCCCTCGCACGTCTCGTGGCCTCGTGGGTCGCTTGCTCGTCCTTAACCCGACCAAACTAGTACTAGTTTTGCATGAAATTATTAACGTCTCGTGGCCTCGTGACCCCAATTGAACCGGTAATCTCCATGCACGAAATTATTAACCGAGACAATCTGATTAAAATCCATTCGACTTAAAACTCCCTAGTTAGAGTCGAGCACAATGGAACCTCTATTCTTAATTGTAGAAACTTCTAGGACATTTCTCGACTTATAAATAATTGTCTGGCGTACCTAAACTTGCATACATATTGCAAAATAACCAACCTATAGTCCTCTTTGGCAGAGCTCCATGGCGAATGCTATTTTTAAAAGAAGTGATTTTTAGCTAAATTCGTGAAGTGATTCTTTGAAATAAACTAAAAGCTGAGAGATAAAAAATAGTTTCTCCTGAATCATGATTCTGTGAAGTGATTTTCTATTTTTATTTCAAAAGTCTATCCTAGAGAATCAAAGAGAATTACTTTCAGCCACAGAATCACTTCTTATCATGGAATCACTTCTCCACAAAGAATCACTTCCAGATAAGCTCTGTCAAAATGGGGCCCTAAATCAAAGTTTGCCTTGCCATATATTGATTTCCATTGGATTCTTCGTTATCCTTCAGCAGAACACGAATTATATTGCTGCTCGTTTTTTAGACACTATATAAAACATAATAGGAAAAGTGGATATGTAGCCTCTCTCTCTTGTTTTTTACATAATGGAACAAGATTCCAGTCGCTACATTGTTTTGGCAATGTATACAGCCATACGTCACAAAATAAGAGCTTTGAGGCTCACATCTTATAATATAGTTTTTGATTCTATTCATAAACTTCCACCCTAACTTCGTGAAAACTTCTACGATTACTATCTCCAGCACCCAGATCAATCTCTGATCGTTCCTGTCATTTTCTCATCATTATGCAGCAGCGATAAAGTTCAAACCCAATATGTTGTCTTCACAAGTATCTGCATAAAATATTAGATTTTGTATTCTTGAACACCATATCATTTTAATTCAACCACATTGCCCAACATAACACCACAACTCCTACTAAAATCAGGTTCTTAATTTTCTTGGAATGTTATGAAGCCATAAACCAAAGCTGGATGGGGTTGAATTCCAAATGAGATATATACAATATTCCAAATTTGACATAGGTAGCTGTCAGGGTTGTTCATAGGTACCTTTGGGCCTAGTCCGCTTGAAAGGCCCAACATCAGAAAACAGCCCATGGGCTTTGGACCTTGTCCAGTGCCAGCAAATGGCCCAGGACGGAAACCTATGCACACCAAGTCACAGGAACCTGGAGATTTTATGTGACCATCCGAGGGTCAGAACCAGCTCCAAGACATCTGACCATCCGAGTGTCAGGAGCCAGCTCCAAGACGTCCAACCATCTGAGGGTTGGGACCAGCTCCAAGACACCTGACCATCCGAGGGTTGGGAACCACCTCAAGTATCCGACCCATGTATCGGGTACCGCCTCCAACCGACCAGAGCAGCTGAAGCGCTAACAAAAGAAGAGATTACTAACTCTATTTAGGAGGTTTTGCCTACCAAACAGAGGAGGGAAAGCTAGCTTTGTCCAATCCACGGAGGACAAAGCACGGAAGAAACACCCGGAGACCGTACCTGCCCGCAACGTGGCCACTCCAGGTTGGTTACCTTCCGCGCGCTACCTTTCCTGCCCCAGATATGGCAAGGAGACATAGCAACCAACTGCCTCATAAGCTATGTGCTGAGGCCGTTCGAAGATGCTTGCTGCCCCACTCGACAGGGACTGATCGATTACGTAGGTGCCAAGCCTTGTAACTCCGGTCTAATCCCTATATAAGACTGTGCCGGGGAACCATAGAGAAGAAGAAGACATGAGGGAAAAACAGAGAGAAAGGAGAGAAACACAACACATCGTATTAGATCGCTACTCTAGGGTGATCGCTCAGGCGAAAACCCTGGAACTCTTTTAAACTGCTACCTTTCGATCAGCCCCTAGAGGCTAATACACTTCACCTCTGCTGCACGTAGAATATTACACCTCGCCGGCAGCTCGAACCAGGATAAACCTCTAAGCCTTATATAGATTAGACCACATCCACAAGAAGAACGCACGAAATCCTTGTCCACTTCACAAATTCTACTGTGTTGATGGTAGGAAACAACCATAGTAGCCTTTCTCGTACCTATACGTGTAACATTTTGCCAATATTTCTCTTTATAATGGCAAAACATTGGCTAAAGATTACCACAAGGATATAAATTATTCCCTCATTTATCAAACTAATGTCATTAGGACAACAATTTAGTTTAAAGCCAAATCGCTGGTCTCAAAGCACGTGGGTGCTGAGTTCTAGGATTTATTCAAAATATTACTATTTTATTTGATAATTATAAAAAATCATATCTAAAATATAATATTAAAAACATGAAAATGGAGATTTCGAAAATTCAAGGCACGAGATAGCCATTATCGAACATTGGTTGTTCGACAGGCTGCTGTGTCATACATTGGTTATTGGACACCCTCATAACCATACTTTAATCTGAACACATTTTTGGAAGCATATTTGACTTACTTCTAGTCATATACAAAATTTGTACTATCTTTTGTGTAGACTTTTTAATCTTATTTATATCACCACTTAATTTTTTTGCTGGATCAGCCACTGCAACTGTCTGAGATGTGGTGCGGCCCTCATAGAGAAGAGGAAAACGTGTAGTGTTGTTTCTGGAACAAAAATATGAACATGAAATATATTTGGATAATTTTATGTATGTACTGTTAACATAATTGTTTAGGTATTATTCTGATGTGTCTATATAATTAAGTAAAAATCTAGTTCTATAGTCAAGTTTTACAAAGAGCAATAAAAAATAAAGTGTATCGAGCACTGACTTGATTTTTTAATGGAGTAAATCGATAAAATAAATTATAGGACACTGATTTGTTTGCTTAGTAATGCGGTTTGGATTATAAACCTAGTAATCCATATTGTATTCATTATTTTTTATTTTATATAATTATGTGAATCATTGTGCGCCAACAATTGTGACCGAATCTCTTTTATGCGTGTTATCTCTGCTTAACGTTAGGATTTGACACTAAAATTTTTTATTACCAATAGTTACATTATTTAACACTAAAATAAAATAATCCTAAATGTGACACCCCAGGTGTTAAATGAACTTGTTTATTACCCTATCACTTGCCAAATATAAAAAAATGTAAATGTAAAGAATTCGAATTTTTGAAGTTCAGTTGATGTCAAGTTTGAATTATTCAAATAAATGATAAAAGGTACCGTATGGAGAAACTTCACAATTTTCTATAATATATTAGCATTTAAAAATACCATCATGAAGATCATTCCAAGAAATAATTTTGATGATTTTACCAAGATTTTATCAACTCATTTAATACCCTCCAAAATTCAAGAAAATAAGTAAAGTCAACATTTTGTATGAATTTACATTCAAATTCCATGCCGAATTTCTACTTGGTACCAAAATTAAAAATGTTCCACATGATACGTAGTATCACCAGAAAAATAAACATAAAATTCTTAGCCCTACAAGTCTTTCTTTTAATTTTCCAAATTTACTGCAGTTTTAGTTCATTGGAAATTTAAAAAATCATCTGGACCCACTGGTCTGCCTAACGTGACGAGTCTTCTTCCTCGATTGGTCATCGTGGGCGCCCAGCTGCCGCGTGGACACGGACGACTGGCCTCGGCTCTTGTTTTTCTCCCTCTCTCCTCAGTCGAAGCCTCCGAGCCGCCCTATTAAAGCTTAGGACCCCAGTATCCTAGCTGTTTCATCCATTTTGTCTCTGGCTGCCATTGTTGTCTGAACTGAGCTTTCATCCGAGTTTAACTGCTGCCTCTACAGTGAGTTTCGCTCCAATTTCTTCCACGAGGTAGTTTCCTGGCATCACGAGCATTACCCCCATATTTTTATTCGGATTTTTAGTGGCCGTTCAACCTGTTCGTGCCGAGCCTCGGCCACCATGGCCAACGAATGAGCTCGATGCCGAACTCACGAGTGCCCGAAGTCAGAACTCCCGAACAGAATATTTCCCGAGGTTAATCAATCGATAGCTTCCGAAGTGGATCGATCAATAGCTCCCGAAGTGGATCCATCCATACTCCCGAACTCGAACGATAGCCAGCTCCCGAACGTAACTCCCGAATACATTTCAGGCTTTGTCATTTTCAGCTTTAGGAATCTTATAAACTTCAATATAAGTTGTAGAAAAATCAGAAAAATACAAAATAAATTTTGTTGGAATTGCTGTACCTAGATCTACACATTGGCTATATTTATTTTAACTCAGGAGGAAACTATTAATAAATATAATTCAGAGAACAAAAATTCAAAAGAAATTCATATATGCAATTCTATTCATGCATAAATTATGAGACTTGGCCAGCATACATCTCATGCCGTACCAGAAGTGTTCACCAGGTCTCATCTTTAAATTATACCTATTTTAGCAGTAATTGCATTTTCACTATTTCTTATAAAATTAATTGTAATAAATTATTCATGCATGCTTAATCCACAAATTTTGGTCATAAATTATGTTTCCATGTTGTTAATCTGCAGTAAATTGCATTAGTATAAAAGATCACAAGAAGCATGCTCAATAATTTATCAAACATAAATTAGCTTAATTGCTTAGTGCATGTCATTTCATCCATTTAGGAACCGGCGTGGAAGGCCAGCCGATTGGAGTTGTTGCTGAACACCCTTCTGCTGATCGTAACTCTCTTTTTTTTTGTGCTAACACTCGTCAGGACCAAGGCAAGTCCCGGTGCATCTTAACCCTTTTAAAAATATTTTATTTTTCTCTTACAAGTATTGTATGGAGTCATAAAATGTGCATTAAGTTATAAGAATTTATTGGCACCCTAGTTGCGTTATCATTAGGATTCGTATGAGTCTAAGTAGGTTCCGATAATCCAATATTATGCTTCGCATAATTGTTGTGTCATTGGTAGAAGTCGAGTGGTTAGAGTTCACTCGCGGGCTATAGTTTGATCCCCTTGATTTTGGGTTGGGGTTAGTGTTGTCACCATGATAAAAGTTGAGATAGGGCCAAAAATGGTCAGGAGCAGCAAGATATGGTTCTTGTGTGCATTAGCTCGATTTAAGTCGGTTAAAGACCAATTGAGTGTGGTCATATTCAGCATGTTTAAACAGTACCAATTATATGTAGTGAAATGGGCACTAGTAAACTGATGTAAATCAATTATCATAGTGGTTGAACGAAAACCTGCCTCTCTTCGGGAGATGATATTTGGGAGAGTGCATGGGCTAACCACGGATAGCTCCGAAGTGTGGTATCAAGAGAAGGACGTGTACTAGAGAGAGGTGAGAACCGGACTGGCTCTATGGTATTTTTGTGAAAGGTAGCTGCGTATGGCTTACAGGAAGCGCGGATGTAGCATGTAATTCAGGTTTCTCCTGCAGGATGTAAATCGATTCAAGTCGCCACCGTGAGCGCCCCTCACGGTTATTAAGTACCACTTGTCTCGCTACGTCACATCGTAGTAAGAAGTGAATATTGATGTTTATACATGTTGTTTGTACTCTAATTAATTGTATGCAACCTTGTTTGTTTTAGCATAAGTGGCTCACATTTACTTTATGCAAGAACCCCACTTAACTTGGCTAAAAATTTGAAAGAAGGGCCAACTTTTAACGTTGTTTTCATGGAATTATTCTAGCACCTTTGATCAGCCCTATGCATGCTAGGAGTCACTCTTAGAAGGCCAATTTGATAGGTAAGACTTGCTGGGTATTAGTTGCTCAGGGTTTGGTTGTTTTAATGTTTATTGCAGTATGCCTCATGCCGGATATTGTGATTGTTGTGGTAAGGTGGTGTGAGAAGTTGAACCCTCAAAGCACTGGTCAATTGAGTGGGTTCTCGCATCACCATCCTCTAGCCAGGAGGGACGAAATCATATTTATGGGCTGACATGGTTTCATTTTAAGCTACTATCGTCGTATTGTATCGTTTTTGTTGTGTAATCTAATTTCAAAGCTCTTTTGTGCACTTAACCAGAACCTAAGTTGTAATAACATTAACAATTCAGTTTGCACTCTATTTATATGTATTTGTGTATGTACTTTTGGACTTTCACTTCACCAAGCTGTCACCCGAGACCGATCCTAGATAGCAAACCCCTCATTATCTGAGGTGGGATGCTACACTAAACTAGTCTGCCTGAGTTCAACAATACATCACATACTGCATCATGTACGCACATAATTTGAAAGTGGGACTAGATTGATGGGAAAGTATCCGGAGCTTTTCAGCATTTACTTGATCATACACCCCAAATGAACCTGTAATCTCCATAAAATTGTTAACCGGGACAATCTGATGAAAATCCATTTAACTTAAAACTCCCTAGTTTGACTCGAGCACAATGGAACCTCTATTCTTAATTGTAGAAATTTCTAGGACATATTTTTGACTTATAAATAAGTGTCTGATGTGCCTAAACATGCATACATATTGCAAAATAGCCAACCTAAAGTCCCCATTGGCAGAGCTCGAAAAGCTGTGCCGAATGCTGTTTTTAGGAGAAGTGATTATTAGCTGATTCCATGATGTGATTCTTTTAATAAACTAAAGAACTGAGAGCTAAAAAAAATAGTTTCTCCTTTTTGTGAAGTGATTCTCTGTCTTTATTCCAAGAGTTTATCTAAAAAATCAAAAAGAATCCTTTTCAGTTACAGAATCACTTCTTGTCAGAGAATCATTTCCAGTGAAGCTATACCAAAGGGGCCCCAAATCAAAGATTTGCCTTGCCATATGTAGATTTCCACACCTGATTCTTCATTGTCCTTCAGCAGAACATGAAAACAACTAAGAAACTTTTGGTTGTATATATCACTATGCTAAGGCCCAACCACAGCCATTATGCAGACACTTTGAAACGCGGATATGTAGTCTCTCTCTCTTGTTTTTTACATAATGGAACAAGATTCCGGTCTCTACATTGTTTGGACAATTTATACAGCCATACGTCACAAAGTAAGAGCTTTGAGGCTCACATCTTATAATATTTTTTTGATTTTATTCATAAACTTCCACCCTAACTTTATGAAAATTATCATTATGCAGCAGTGATAAAGCTCAAACCCAATATGTTGTCTTTAAAGTACCTGTATAAAAATATTAGATTTTGTATTATTGAATACCATATCATTTTTATTCAACCACACCGCTCAATATAGCACAGCATTTCCTACTAAAATCAGGTTGTTAGTTTTCTTGGAATACTATGAAACCATAAACCAAACATGTCAGACAGCTGGATGGGGTTGAATTCCAAATGTGATATAGGTAGCCTTTCTGGTACCTTGGAAGTTTTGACATTACTTCTCTGTATAACCATACTTTAATCTGAACACGTGTTTGGAAGCATATTTGACTAACTTCCAGTCAATTAAAAGTGCTTTTTTTTGTGTAAACTTGTTAACATTATTTATGTCACCACTTAACTTTTTTTTATTTGCTGGATCAACATCTGCTACAACCAGAGATATGGTGCAGCCCTCATAGAGAAGAGGAAGGCGTGCAATGTTGTTTCTTGAAACAAAAATATGACCATAAATATATTTTGATAATTTTTTATATGTACTATTAATATAATTATTTTGGTATAATAATGATATGTCTATATAATTACGTAAAAATCTAGTTCTATGTTCAAATAGTACAAAGAGAGCAATAAAAATAAAGTGTATCGAGCACTAACTTGATTTTTTAATGGAGTAAATCAGTAAAATAAATTATTTAGGCCATTGATTTGTTTCCTTAGTAATGCGGTTTGGAACATAAACCGAGTAGTCCATATTGTGTTCATTATTTTTTTCATTTGTATAAGCATTTGAATCTTTGTGTGCAAACAATTGTGACCGATATTTATGCGTGTTATATCTGCTTCAGGTGAGGATTTACCACTAAAAAAATTTAGTACCAACAGTCACATTATTTAGCATCAGCAAAAATCAATATAGAACATTGACAACTTGGGGTAAACTCCTATAGATTTTTCTAGATACAATATATATATATATATATACCTTGCTACTTATTTTTTTATTACTTACAAATAGTAAACTATTCATTTTCTAACTCCTTAACTATTTTAAACTCATGTCCCTTCTTGCAAAAATTGATTGTAACAATGATTTTAGAGATGATGTACAACAATTCTAATTATATTTTTGATAGTTTAAAGTTATGAGAATATTAGAATAAATGTGCAAGAAAATTTTATGTAATAAAATAATATATTTTTTAGAAAAAATAAGTGTGCCGCCCTACCTATAATTTTTAGATAAAGTCTGTGAATGACATACAACATATACGTTCCACATTTCTATTTTAATTATATGCATAAAAGCTTTCTAAAGCAGAACAACCTAAAGATCTATTCAATGTACAAGATGACGGACTAATTAGCGGAGCCGGAATTAGTGACACTTAAATAATTATAAAGTGAGTTCTCTATAATGCATCTTCAAATGACATATTGAAGCCTTATCCTGAATTTGTGCTCCGGTTTAATTCCAGATCTACTTTGACAACTGCATTAAACAAAAACTGATGCAAATAAGATACATGTAGTCCTCATGTTTGGGAAGGAATGAATACTCTTGGAGTTCAGGAAGAAAATTGGCAATAGGATTTGCTGTAATGTGTCACAAGATGTTCTGAGACGCTAATCTATAGAAGATATGTGCTCACCTTCTCCGGCAGGGTAGAAAAAAAAAAGGCTTCTACATCACTGGGTGGCTTCAACAGATATTGAAATATGAGTTTTAACCATGAATGTGCACTTACCAGAGAACAGGTGCTGTGGCGAACCCTTCAGGCCCACCTCCGCCTTTCCTCTTCTGATGACAGAGGAATTGAGGCAAGATGATACTTTACTTTTCAACAACTTGCACCTAGATGTGTTCATTTTTTGTAAAGTTAAACGAGGCACGATGACTATGTCAGTTAGTCTTTCCAGCAAATTGCGCGTTGTTGGAAACCAGAGATATCTTTGCTAGCAGTTATGATATTACTATATGATGTTGGGATTTGTCTAAAGCCAGTGATCAAAATCTATTATCTGATTATTGCACTTATTTGAATGTTTTGATCGATGGATGTTGCACTCTAACTATTAATTGATTAGGAATTGATTAGCTATATTAACTTTGAACTGATGTGCACGACCAAGTGATATCCTTCTGCAGATACGTCTTGATTTTATTGGTGAGAAAAAAAATGCATATGCGAGTGCCTAATTCAATGCAGATATATAAAACATGTTCATCAACAAAACCTAGATAAAATAATTTTCCTAATATAATCAAAAAGGCATTTCGTAGTGGTTCCAACATCATGCCAAACTCCACCAAAAGCTGCACACCAAATTTCATGATACTAAATATTTTGAATTCAGTTTTCATTAGCAGTACGGATGGATGCCACTAAGCACTACAGAAATCTTGACCATCACAAATAGGATAAAGAAGAAGAATTTAGTCCATATATGATTCACTTCAAGTCTCAGATCCGCACAAATATGAAACCTACTTCCTCCCTTTAAAAAAAATATTGTAAATTTAGCCGACGACAACAATTTTAAAACAAAGTGAGCAATCCATAGGGTCATTGTGCCTGCTTCTGGCTATCACTGTCTACTATATAGCTCCAAAGTATGGACGACATAGCTACTCTACTTTTAAAGAGATGAAGACATGTCACGCCAATCCATCCTCAGGCTGAAAAGGGAAGGCAGTTTCAAATCTGTACAAGTGAGGTACGGATACCATAGTCAATTATACCTATTATTGTACAGCCACTTTAACAAGAAACTAGCATCTCAAAGTTAGTGTTAGGCTGGTGGCAAAACCGATCAAGTCCAACTACAAACCAGTTTTGCAATTTCCTAAAAGAAAATATGCACAACACAAGATCGCATTGTGCATTACTATACATCAAGGCCCATCTTAGCACAAGTAGTTGGTGAGCAACATAGCTATATGGCAGAACTTTTAATAACAGAACTGTGCAACTAGTAATGCATCCATTAAAGATTTTGTAGATAATTCCTGTATTTGAGGGCAGCATCAAGTAGGGTTTAATTCACCAAACTCTCTAGTTCTTCGCATCCTCTTTGTACAATTTCTTGGATCAAAATTGTGTTCAAAGCGCATGGAGAAATGGGCATCGTTTTGTCCGGGGTGTCTCAGATCTGAAAGACAACTCTTATAAACCAATTGAGCTATTCAGGAGCCAAGAATACACATCGAGATGTCTAACTGGTGGAAAACAATAAATATCAACTAGTTACCTATGCGCTAATATCGAAAACAAATGGCATAGTAGCCAATTTCATCCTCAAACTATCATCCAAACCTCAGTTACATCCCTAAACTTTTTATTGGCAGTTCAGTTTGATCCCTGGGCTGATGTAGCTATCCACGTTGTTGTGCTTCATGAGCTTTAATAGTCCTTGTTGATAATAACACCTTCATTGAAACATATCCCCAAGCATCCAAATACAATATTCATGTTGTTCTAAAAAAATTCTTATGATTGACCAAATAATTCATATATCTATTATGATCAACATAACATCCTTACAAATAAGATGTCTTTTTATAAAGTTTATCATGTACTACTATTCTATGTCGAGATGAATATCCATAGAGTATATCCAAGATTCTTTGTAAATTGAGAAAAGAAATATCACAGCTCGCAGGGTTTTCACCATAAAAGCGTATCTAAGGACAGAGCATGTTTTATAAATAAACGTAGGCAACAGAAGAAAAAAAATGCAATGATGCTCGTAACCTCTTCCCGAATGTAAATGGATGGATTTTTGTGGTGGGCATCCCTGCGTGATGCAGTGCCTCCCTCAATTCTGTCCATTCCTCTTTGCTGACCTCACTTTTCCCGTGAACAGAAAATTCAACTATTTCAAGCGAAGGGAGGTGCCTCACGGCCAAGTCATCAAAGTCCAGTCCACCGTTGGAGAAGAAGTCCCTCGCTCGGAGGAGGCCGAACCGAATACCTTTAGCCCTGGGCATGGCGGGCATGGCTCCTCCTGTGAACATAGATGGCACAACTACAAAATTAATAAACGACACATGGGAGGCCACTGAGTTGGCCACACTGGATCCGAAGGTAGCTACAGTAGATCCAGCTGCTCAGCTCGACCGAGCTGTTGGCCGGCATTCATGCCGCTGTCAGGGGCTCCAACGAGCTCGCTGGGATGGGCCAAAAAGACGATGAAAATCTAAAAAAGCATGGGAGTGATGCTCATCGTGCCACGAAACTTTTCTGATAGCTCCCGAAGTCCTGAGATGGCCAGAACTCACCAGCGACTGGCGTCAGCACGTAAAGGAGAGAGAAATCGGAGAGCAGCGCCGTGAGCTTCACCTGAGGGCTAGTTCGATGAACGAAGGCTCGAGTGCAGCTCCGGCTAGGGCAACACGGGGGCGGGGACACGCACGGAGGCAGACGGCAGCGGTGACGACCGGAGCTCGGCAACAGCGGCGGCAGCTCGAGGAAGTAGGGGAATAAGGAGATGGGCTACGGTGCTGCCTGGGAAAGGAGAGGAGGTGGCTTATAGGGGCGGAGCTCGGCTGGGATTGGGAAGGAGGGGCAGCTGGCCGCCTGGCCGAAAGGGGCGAGGAGGCAGCCTCCAGAGGGCACCGGCACGTGGCCGGAAAGGCCTGCGCTGGCAATCGGATGGAGGTTGAAGACAGAGAGATAGGGGGGAGACTGACAGGTGGGCCCGGTTGAGTTTTTCTTTTTCTTGCATTAAAACGGATGCAGTGTTTTGCCTCAAAAACCATACTTCCAGATATCTAAAATTTATGCTACTTTTTTTTTGCTTGCCAAAAATGATACGAGGAGCAACTGTTGTTTTTACACCAAGTTCCGGCTTGGTAAAATCCTGTAAGAATCAGCAAAATTACTTTTTAGTGTGTAATTAAGATAGTATTTTTGTATGGGCGACGTTTCATTTAAGGTTGTGGAGTTTCTTCAAAGTTTGATCTTGCATTGCCATGTGTTTAGAGCATATTCTAGCAATGCTTGACACCTGGGTTGTCACAGGAATCATATTTTGTTTGTGGAACATATACACTTTTTAATTAATTTGTCAATATCACGGTTAAGATTATTCTTTGCAAGTGAAGTGTCTCTTTCTCCACCATTTTGGAAGCTGCACAAATGCAACAAGTTTAATAGTACAAGTTCATAAAATGATCCAATAGGTGACGTCTGATACTGCAACAAGTGAAAAATTTGCAAGGGCGTTTATCTCAGCACTACGACTGGAACGAATCCTACCAGAGGTGCTGTTGGCTCCTGCAGTGACTTCATTCTTCAGCGTCAACAAGCTGGCACGATGGCGGATCACGAGGCCGCTGAGTCCGATGGCGATACTGGCGGACGTTATGCTTGTAGGAAAGTGGCAGGCTTCTGTCAAGAATAGCTTGCCCCGGCCCGGCCACCAGATGTTCCACATTATTTTGACAATTTATGCAGAATATGTTTTTACTTGCATGTAGAGATTATTCGACGATATGAAATGAAACGGACTATCATGTAAAAACAACGAAAAACACTGAGACAGCATGCCAGACGATGGTCTGTATGGTGACCATTCCTTGTTATTAACAATCATTTTTTAAGATAAAGGAAACAACACTTATTTTCGGGCTCTGCTTAAAGCACATAGCCTGATTTTTACTACAAACTTTATTAAAAACCACGACCATGTACTACGGCACTACCCTTGCTACTAAAAATCTACTCATGCTGGAGTTTAACCATCCCTTCATGTCTGAAGTAAACAGTTCCAAATGACTCTCCTCATTTTTTTTTGTATTTTACCAAACTTTCACCCTCTAGGATCGAGCAGCAAAATTACGTAGGAAAGGCAGGTCGCCCTTGAAGCTAACATCAGCTGGCACCTTTTCAGCAAAAATTTTGGTCGGGCCGGAGGAAGTAAGCCTTCTACGCAAAATTCGAGTCAATTGGTGGCTCTGTTTCGACATGCTATCAACTGCAGCGTTGCTCAGGTACATCTGCACAACGAGTTTCGCATTTACTGGACCCAGCCGACCGCTTGTCCTGCAGCCAGGAATAGGAATACATCGTCGAGTGGGTAAGTAAAAATCAGAACTCGCATATGCTTCTGCTCTGCTCTGTATCTGTACCATGTCTCTGACCAGGACTACTGTTTCGCGCGCCTCGGCCGACGGCCTCGTAGGATGTAGTACTACTTCAGATTGTTCGTCACCAACACTACAATCTTTAACCCAGCTCATTTTGAAATATAAAAACAATTCTTTTCAGATAAATACAAATTTTATCAAGCAAATGTATTTAGCTGATAATTATTACAAACTGTCACTTTGTGTAGACCAAAAGCTTCCATGGTTGCAGCTTCCAAAGAGCGACATACTCCTACTTGCTGTAGAAAAGATCAAAACAAGAAACTGACTGCAGCTAGTATTATTTGGTTGAGAGTTGACACGACAATGAGGAAACCAATTGAATATCACGTCTGAGCCACTATTCTCTTGATTTTTTTTTTCTGTCTTCAATAGTGTTTTCAATCCCGCGCCAAAACTTGTTGGGCTGCATCCAAAGTCGTTGTGAACAATAATATGAGTCATAGTGTATGCTTGGTTTACTTTTTACTTTTTGCCAAACATTGTACTATTATGTACGGCATTTCAACATATCAATAAGAAGTCAACTAGATCTGGTGCAGCAAAAATCAGTGAAATATGCTTAAATAATATTCTAGAAATTAAGGAACTAAGATGTGCACTGTGATTACTTGAATAATGTTTACTTGTCAGTTTTGCCGGACCTTTTGCTCCTATATACGACATTTCAACATATCAATAAGAAGTCAACTAGATATGATCAAGTCTCAAGTACATAGCCTCCAGATAGAGAAGTTGATCTGGTGCAGCAAAAATCAGTGAAATATGTCTAAATAATATTCTAGAAAATTAAGGCATGAAGACATGCACTGTGATTACTTGAATAACGTAGGCTCTGATGTTTCAGTCTTACATCTTTTTTTTTTTTGTCACAAAAGGGTTGGAGACTCTTTTCTAGGATTACGTGAGCCAAGAGCGTTTTCTTGTTCTTCCCCCTTTTCTAGGCTTACGTGAGCCAACAATTGGCCAGAGGAATGCCATAGGATACAAGCATAGTTGTATAAATAAACAAGCATATGCAAGGACAGAGCAAGATGTATTGAACGCAGGAACCAGAACTAATGCGATGATGACCATTACCACGCGCCGAATGTGAATGAATGGATTTTTTTTGAGTGGGCATCCCCTGCGTGATGCAGTGCCTCCCATTATGGGCTGCGTGAGCAAGTTGTATAAATAAACGTAGACAGCAGAACAAATGCAATGATGACCGTTACCTCTTTGTCAATGCAAATGGATGGATGTTTCTGGTGGGCATCCCCTGCGTGACACAGTGCCTTCTTCAATTTAGTCCATTCCTCTTTGCTGACCTCACTTTTCCAGTAAACACAAAAGAGAACTTCCTTTAGCGAAGGGAGGTGCTCCACAGCCAAGTCATCAAAGTCCAATCCACCGTTAGAGAAGAAGTCCTTCGCTCGGAGGCAGAACCGAATACGTTCCGCCTTCGGCATGGCTCCTCGTGTAAACATAGATGGCACAATTACAAAATTAACAAAGATACATTGTATCAAGCGTGGGAATGCATCAGCGCTAACCACGACCATTTTCCTTGGCTCCTCTAATAAATTATGAGGGTCTGCAAACAAACAGAGCTCCAAAAGGTTGGGTAGCAACCCAAGCATTTGGATGTCCTCAGATCGTACTTTACGGACCACACCTAATTCCAAAAATGTGAGGTGAGGAAGCGATGCAGGACTTATCCATTTTGGCAGCATCCGCAAAGAAAAGTCACCCCGTATGTGAAGCTGGCGGAGGTGTCGAGGTGGGGACCAACATTCCCACTTGATGAGATTATTCTCTTCTCGACCGCAATCGTGAGAAATCCACAGCTTTTGGAGTCTCTGCAGGTTGCCCAGGGAATTAATGATGGCGTCACAAATGCTCTGGTCCATGTGCATGCAAATCTCAACATTAAGTGACGTCAGCTGCGCAAGATGGCCCAGTTCTTCCACAGCTTCTGCAGAGTCTTGGTCCACAACAAATGTATCTAGCACATGAAGGGATGTCAGATTCCTCAACAATTTTCCCGACTTTGGACGGCAGGCAACACCTTGCAGGCACATCAATCGTCTTAGCCCAAAAATAAATGGTGGCATTGAAACATAATCCATATTCAGCACCTGGAGAAACTGTAACTTTTCTAACCCTTGTGGGACCTCCTTGAGACCTGTTCCTATTAACCCTAGGTACCTCAGGTGAATCAAGTTCCTGACACACAGCTTAGAACTTCGAAAGTTATAGAGAGGGCAACCTTCTAGATCCAATACACGTAGCACATCAAAGTTTGAAAAGGATGGCATAGAATCCATTGATGGCAGAAAGACAGAAACAGATCTCACTTGTGACACACCCGATTTAGGCCAACTACTATTTTTTATGGATAATCTGCGAAGCTTTTTGCTTCCTGAAGACTCAATATCATCTGACATAGTAACAAAGTTCTCCTCTCTTGACAAGGAACAAATGAGATCAAGAATCATATCATGCACACGGCATGCATAAATCCCCTGTACAGAATCTATGCCGACTGGCTGTAGAAGGCTTCTATTTATCAAAGCATTGAAGTAACTTTCTCCCAGCTCAAATAAGTTATCACCATTTTTCTTGGGTTGGATGAAACCTTCAGATATCCACTTCCATATCAGCTGATCTCTATCAATTTCATAGTCCTCTGGATATATACTTAGATATAAGAAACAAGTCTTCATATGAGGAGGTAGATCGTAATAGCTAAGTGACAAGATCTTTCTCATATCATTGTACATATCATTGCTGCTGCTAATAAGCCCTGAACCAATTGAGCTACATACCTCCTCCCACTCAGTTATATCATGTGATTTGTTTGCCAACAAACTAGATATAGTAATGATAGCTAGTGGCACACCCCCACATTTCTTCACAAGTTTACTGGATAATTCAGAAAAGCTTTCAGGGCACATGTTTTCAGACTCAAATACTCTCTCATAGAACAGTATTTTGGAGCTCTCAGGACAAAGGGGCTTCAGTTTATAACAACAGACTGACTCAGCAACATCATTGCAGCGGGTAGTTATGATTATTTTGTTTCCCATGTTACTGTCTTCGAGAGCAGCT
>BCLF01000163.1:41007-96138 GCA_001602275.1 Zoysia japonica | reverse complement strand
TTGGAGCTCTCAGGACAAAGGGGCTTCAGTTTATAACAACAGACTGACTCAGCAACATCATTGCAGCGGGTAGTTATGATTATTTTGTTTCCCATGTTACTGTCTTCGAGAGCAGCTCTTATAAAATTCCATGATGATAACTCCCATACATCATCAATAACGATGAAATACCTACATGCATATGGTAACAATGAGGACAAATAAATATACTTGACAATTATTTATATGATGAATATTCACAAAAATGATGTCAATTCGTTAATAAATATTATCAGCAAATTCAAGAAATATAATTCAATATACAAGGCTGGGTTGGGGTGGTCGAGCTTTTTAACATCGTTATGGCTTGAGTGGGGAGCCGGACTTCGCTGATGGTGTTGTTTCCAAGGCTATACTACTGGGACTCAAGTGGGAGATGCTGAGGAGGCACAACAGCGCTCCATGATGTGCTATAAATGTGTTCATCTAAATAGATCTATCACTATCAAGTAGCCATCGGTGGCTACAAGGCAGCAGAGGTCGGACCTGATGGCCAAACGTCCCTATGGTTGGCAGGGAAAGGATCTGATCTCCTTGTTGGGAGCCAGATTCTCTCGAGGGATTGAAAATATAGATAAACCATGTTTCTTTTTTAAATTTATGCACTAAAAGGATTGCTCTTCATATTTATGTTTGTAACATGAATAATTATATTTTGTTTCTAACCAGACGATACATAAACTGAGCAACGAACCCAATGTAGGGAATAATCCTGAACTAACAGCAGCTTCCACTCGTTATTTCTAGCAATAAAATATAAATAAGCACATTGCAAAGGTTAATAAAATATTTATTTTTTACATGTGTTGCGATAGATGTTTAAACGCAATTCCATACTTTCTCCGTCCGAATAGAAGCTTATTTCTAGTTTTTATTGACTGCAACTTTGACCAATGATTTTTATAAATTCATTTCAATTTAAAAACCTAGTATTTTAAATTTATCAAAAGAAATACTTTCATAATATATATAATTTATATTATTAAAATTAATTAAATTTATCAAAATTATTGGTCAAAGATGTAGTCAATAATACCTAGAAATAAGCTTCTATTGGATGGAGGGAGTACCTTCTTGCATCTAATTCGTATTCAAATAAAGAAATCAACATTTGCCAACTGAATCAAATTAAAAAATTAAACTTGTGTCAAATAATACATGACCACATCCAACGTAGTATAAAGCAGCCTACAGTACATGTGGCCCATAGAGCCTATCTGGCCACAAGATTTATGCGATGCGTAATGCTCATTTTCTTGCCAATAAACATATTGCATGGAGCAGAACTAAACTACATATTATTCCACTATTGTGCCTTGTTCTTATTTTTGGTTAATTATAAGATTATTATATATGATACCACACTCTCAAGCAAGTTTTCAAATAATTAAACATGGCGTATGTAAATATGAATATACTGCAACTAGAAATGAAGGATGAATACTTGTATGGTTATAGTTATTATTTTTTTAAGGGTTGGGCCTTTTGATAGCGAGATGTATAACTCGATTTCAAATGTTCTCATTTTCTTATGGTACAAAAACTTGGAAAACTGAAAATAGAAGTGCTTTAGCATGTGAATATAAGTAGAGTTTACAGGGTAGGGCTGGTGGTACCTCTTTTCCTTCAGGAAGTCTTGGATTTCTTGAATGAGTTGTCCTTCGTCCAATATCGTGAAATTGGTTTTGTTGTTGTATGACTTGTCAAGCCCGAGGAGAATGTCCCTAAGGACTTTCTTCAAGCCTGGTTTTTGGCCGACAGGAACGAAAGCTTTATATTGGATATTCATATCCACTGTAAGTTTCTCGTACACAACTTTTGCCACAGTAGTCTTGCCCAGCCCTCCAGAACCGACAATACAGACTATCTTCATCTTATTATCAGGATGGATCAGCATGTTTATGAGCTCATCCCTTGGTCTGTCAATGCCCACCAGCTTAAGCTCTGACACTTTTGTGTGAAGAGTCAAGACACGAGGGTCAATACTTGTTGCTGTAATACCAGGATTGTCCACATGATGGTCAACCCTATACCTTTTTTAGATGAAATACAAGAAATTTGTCAGATTTTTCCATCTATTTGGAAGCCAATAGAATAACCAGAGAATATATATGAAGTACAAAAAAGAGAGTATATGTGCTGCAGCAGTATGACCAGTTCATGAAACAAACTGTGCAAAAAACACATCATAGTAGAAAAAAAATCAACTTGGACATGGATCCTGTACCTTTCACGCCGCTTGGCCATTTTGTCCACTTGCTGCTTGATGTCCTCGATGGCGCCTGCTATATCGCGGCGAGCCTTGAGCTTGCTTAAGCTGAACATCTTGCCCATCTTCTCCACGAGGCGTTTGACTTTGCCCGCATCAATGTCGGCCGGCCGAGAGCCGCCATCAACACGCACGAAGAAAGTGTCTACTACATCCTCCATGTCATACGATGCTTCCCGGACTTCGCTGGCCCAGAGCTTGACCTGCGGGTCGAGGCAGTCGTGCGGTACCTGAGCCACCTTGCAGAGGGCGACATGCATGCTCTTGAGCTCTTGCGAGAGAGACTCCACCTGCAGCTTGACGCCCTTCTGTAGCTTGTACTCATCTTGGAGCAGCTGCAGCAGCTTGGGGGCGAGGTTGCCCATCGCCCCCGCTATCAGATCCATGCTCCCCTGCTCTATGTGCGGATGGAAATGATTGCTCTGTGGTGCGATATCCATTGTGCAGCGTAGCTTGATTTTCTTATCAGCACCGTTTCCTGTCCACACGATATTTGTTGCCACGGGTTCACACGGCTTTCTTTGCTGGAGGGAGCAGACAGATTCCTCGTCATCTGGGCTACGCGCTTGAGGTCCATTTATACCTGCAAATATATGCAACATATTAGCCAGTGTAAAAACCATCAGCATTAGGCCGGTATCCTTAATTAACAACCAATTAAATGACTAATTCAGTTAATTGATTACTCGATATATCTGTTTTTGTGTGACTTGGTCTGGGAGGGTGGAATGCTAATTATACCATTGACAGCCGCAGGAGAATATTGTCATTTGAATTTTTCAGAAAATACCAAGCGACACTCCATGGACTCGTTCATATCAAACATTCTCTTTTTTTTTTTTAAATTTGAATCGAAGAGATGGTTTACACTTTTCTGTTAAGTCTTTCATTTCATTGTTTAGATTTTATGATTTCAACTTAAAATATTATTTGCTCATTTAGTGAAACAACAGCTCTAGCTAAGAGTATTTTTGCACATATCGTCTACCTCAACCGAAGTCTTATTTTCCCTGAAATTTCATTTTTCGTGCCCAAAGTCAGCAGCTTGCAGGTGGATGCATATGAGGTGAAAATTCTGTCTTGAAATATTTCTAAAGAAGTTTTTAGTATAACACTAACCAACAACTCCAAATGAAAAAAGGAGGGATTTAATAAGTGATATATGTGAAACATAGTTTCACGTAGATTACAAGCTCAGATAACCCAGAACATCGGCATCTAAAGCTTTTCAAGAAGCAGATGATGCTTTATTGTAAATTTATCTGTGTGTACTCCATAAAACTGCGCATTGTAATGCACCAAACCTGCATCTGAAATTCTTGTACCAACCGAATTATTTCTCCACAAATTTTGGTGCTCCTCTACCTTCCTTTCGGCTTATACTCTCAGCAAGTCCAGGCCGATCCCGGGCAATATTTGGCACGCAGATACGTCCCTGCACCACACACTGGCAACACAGTGTGCTTCCTTTTTCATGAAGACAGTACTATGTGAGCGACAGGAGGCCTGTTAGACCTGTTTTAGCTCCACGTTTCACACCAGGCCCCAAACAAAAGTATCAATCGTTCTTGCATCATCCAAGAGTACTACCCCAACCATAGGCAGCTTCATATAGTTCTTGATATCTGTCAATCCTTTTGGAGATAAAATATTTCAGAACCTTCAAATTTGCATTTGCTAAAAAGTTGTTTAGTTGCTTAAAAGGCGAATAAATAAGTCACAATAAAAATAAAACGAGTGTGCATCCTTAGCAGAGATCAGAATGTTATTCAAATATCTCCAAAAGGAATACTAGTTTCTAAATAGATTTTCTATTTCTAAAATAAATAGTCAGATAATAGATATCATGCTGTCAACCCATAAGTGTACAATGCATACACAGCTATGAAAAAAACAGTGGGCTAAACCATTTAGCGGTAGTCTTCAGCAAAAGCTAAAAATACTATAGCGGAAGCTAAATCATTTAGCATTTTTTAAGGAAAATTAGAATAAATTATAATACTCAATTCCTTAAATAGGATAAATATCTGAAATATATTCTGAAATGCATACTTCAAATGCATACTTCTTCACCCTTTTGAGAGTTGGACGAGTGCAATAGCCACCGCTGTACTCGAGTTGGCTAATATTTTTTATATTATTAAAATTGATTAAATCTACAAATAGGTCAAAGTTTGATGTTATAAAACCTAAATGTAATGTTTACTTAGTCCAGAAAGAATACTTTTTAATTTGCAACCTCCACTTGAATCTGGACTTTAAGCAGCTCGTTTTCAGTTACTCGTATTATGTTTAGGATTTTAGCAGAAGCTAAATGGAGAGCTAATAACGACTATCTCCAACTATTGCTTTTTTTACAATAGCTAAATGATAACTGCAAAAATAATATATCCTAACATTAGGCCTTCCAAACCAGCTATAGTGGGTTATAGCAGATGCTATATACGACTATTATTTTTATAGATATACAGAGATGAACAGTGTACTCCAGCAGCACTTGATTGCGAGTCTGCTTTCTTTGATGGCATACAAAGACTCATAAATTCAAAATAAAGTTGGGCAACAAAGAACCGAGACAGGCGAAGCAATAATTGCAGACTAAGACAGAAAGGAGTGCCCAGCACATCTCAACTTCTATGATTGAAAGATTTAGGCTCTCTGGTATGGCTCAAGTTTATCTAGCTCATGTGAGCTGTATAAGATTTTTTTCTAGTTTATCTGGTTATAGTTTGTTTTCCTCATTTGACATATGGTAACAAGTAAATGACTAACTATAACTAAGAGCTGAAAACCAACCAAAAAGTGGTGTAAAAGCCAGCCAGAATAGCTGTCATGCTACCTATGCAGGTAGGGCATCACAGGTCAATTTGTCATCATTCTGTTTCGTCCATTTTCCAATCTAGAGTCTGACGGAAAAGATTGGCTCTAAACAGTTATGCAAGCAAAGTACTCTCCGTCTTAAAATAAGTAACGTTTTTAACTTTTTAAAATTAATATTTGACTATTTATTTTATTTAAAAAATTTACAAAAATACAAAAATAAATAAGTTAATTTCAAAGTATTTCTAATAATAAATTATTTCACAATAAAATAAATAATATTTTTATAAATTTTTTGAATAAGACAAATGGTCAACAGTAAATGTTTGAAAATGGTCAACGGTAAATGTTTGAAAATCTAAAAAGATATTTATTTTAGAACTGAGGGAGTAAATCTAACGTGGTAGCTAGTTCATTTTTTATACCAATTGTTACTCCCTCTGTTCCAAAATATAAGCATTTTAAGAATAATATATAAACAATTACATAATTTCTAGTATAAAAAGTTACACATTATAAAAGTTGTTTCACGATAAACTTAAAAATATAATTTATATATGATAAAATATATAAATGTTATTTTTCACCTAGGTGATGAGTTTTATTATTTACCCAACTGTTTTTATTAAATAAATTTTGGATAAAAAATTTTAGTTTTTACAGAATGGTCTCAGTAAGAATATAGGAAGCTCTCTGTAAAAATAAGGTTTTTACCTATGCATCTCAGAGTAAGAATATAGGAAGCTCTCTGTAAAAATAAGGTTTTTACCTATGCATCTCTGAGAAAACAAGTTTTTACTAAATAATATTTAATAAAAGCAGTTCGGTGAAGAATATCTATTTTCCACCTCGGGTGAAGAGTAGCACTTACCTGATAAAATACTATTAATTATTTATTATTAACAGTTAAAGTTAAAAAAGTTTAACTATAATAAAACTTAGAAATAATTATATTTTGAAACAGAAAAAGTAGAACTGTAGCATTATTCTCTTTTTTTTTTTGTTTTGCACCAGTCTAAAAGAGGCTATGTGAAGACTGAGGCTGGTAGGTCAATGTGCATCATGCAGGTGTGAGCAGACATACTACGCCCTTCGTCTCTTAATATAAGGAATTCTACCCTCCCACCTTCAAAATAACTAGAGAAAGAAAAGACATTTTTACCCTTCATTCTATCTCTATCCACCCATTCTCCACTTACCAAATTAATTATAAAAATTTTGTCTTATTCCCTCAATCCTTTATATTTTTCCCTCAATTCTTTATATTTTGAGAAAAATTTTAAATCTGTTAATCTCTTCTATTAAAAGACAGAGAGAGTATGCATGGCACGTATGACATCATTAGGAGCGTGGAAATGATTGCTCTGTGGTGCGTGGGTAAGAGACCGCAGATGCCGCTCACATGGGTTGTTCTTATCTCTACCACTGTGTTGGCGATATTGGACTGTAAAGGCACATGGGCTGTTCTTATCTCTACCACTGTGTTGGCGATATTGGACTGTAAAGGCTCTGAACTTTTTATTCGGCTACATGTGCAGCGTAGCTTGGTTTTCTTATCACCACCGTTTCCTGTCCACACGATATTTCTTGCCGCGGGTTCACACGGCTTTCTTTGCTGGAGGAAGCAGACAGATTCCTCGTCATGCTGGGCTACGCGCTTGAGGTCCATTTATACCTGCAAATATATGCAACATATTAGCCAGTGCAAAAACCATCAGCATTAGGCCGATATCCTTAATTAACAACCAATTAAATGATTAATTCAGTTAATTAATTACTCGATATACCTGTGTTTGTGTGACTTGGTCTGGCAGGGTGGAATGCTAATTATACCACTGACAGCCGCAGGAGAATATTGTCATTTGAATTTTTCAGAAAATACCAAGCGACACTCCATAGACTCGTTCATATCAAACATTCTCTTTTTTTTTTTTTTGAAATTTGAATCGAAGGGATGGTTTACACTTTTCTGTTAAGTCTTTCATTTCATTGTTTAGATTTTATGATTTCAACTTAAAATATTATTAGCTCATTTAGTGAAACAACAGCTCTAGCTAAGAGTATTTTTGCACATATCGTCTACCTCAACCGAAGTCTTATTTTCCTTGCAATTTTATTTTTCGTGCCCATAGTCAGCATCTTGCAGGTGGATGCATATGAGGTGAAAATTCTGTCTTGAAATATTTCTAAAGAAGTATTTTAGTATAACACTAACCAACAACTCCAAATGAAAAAAGGAGGGAGTTAATAAGTAATATATGTGATCACGTAGATTACAAGCTCTGATAACCCAGAACATCGGCATCTAAAGCTTTTCAAGAAGCAGATGATGCTTTATTGTAAATTTATCTGTGTTACTCCATGAAACTGCGCATTGTAATGCACCACATCTGCATCTGAAATTCTTGTACCCACCGAATTATTTCTCCACAAAATTTGGTGCTCCTCTGGCTCATACTCTCAGCAAGTCCAGGCCGATCCCGGGCAATATTTGGCACGCAGATACGTCCACGCACCACACACTGGCAACACAGTGTGCTTCCTTTTTCATGAAGACAGTACTATGTGAGCGACAGGAGGCCTGTTATACCTTTTTTAGCTCCACGTTTCACACCAGGCCCCAAACAAAAGTATCAATCGTTCTTGCATCATCCAAGAGTACTACCCCAACCACAGGCAACTTCTTTCAGAACCTTCAAATTTGCATTTGCTAAAAAGTTGTTTAGTTGTCTAAAAGGCGAATAAATAAGTCACAATAAAAATAACACGAGTGTGCATCCTTAGCAGAGATCAAAATGTTATTCAGATATCTCTAAAAAGAATACTAGTTTCTGAATAGATTTTCTATTTCTAAAATAAATAGTTAGATAATGGATATCATGCGATCAACCCTATGAGCGTACCATTCTTACAGAGGTGAACACTGCAGTCCTGCAGCACTTGATTGTGAAGTACTGCTTTCTTTGATGGCATACAAAGACTCATAAATTCAAAATAAAGTTGGGCAGCAAAGGACAGAGATAGTCGAAGCAGTAATTGCAGACTGAGACAGAAAGGAGTACCTAGCACTCTCAGCTTCTATGATTGAAAGATTTAGGCTTTATTTGGAGACAGAAAGGAGTACCTAGCACTCTCAGCTTCTATGATTGAAAGATTTAGGCTTTATTTGGCACGGCTGAAGCTTATCTATCTCATGTGAGCTGTATAAGATATTTTTTCTAGTTTATTTGATTATATTCTATTTTCCTCATTTGACTTAATTACAGTTATTGTGAGAGAACGAGAGAGGAAGGGAACTCTGAATGGATGGATGGATTATTAGATGGATGTATGATAGTATTGAGACTCAGGAGGCCAGTATATATAGAAGTATATGATGTGGATCGGAAGTAATTCAAAGGAGATAAGTATATAAATTAATCTAACTTACTATAATAAATCATAATAAATCGGATACTTATCTAATCCTATTATATATTCTAACAGTTACAGGTAAATGACTAACTATAACTAAGAGCTGAAAGCTAACCACAAAAAGCGGTGTCAAACGGAGCTTTATACTACTGCTTGCTCTTCCTTGTCTTCCTTTAGAAAAACCAACCTATGCAGCTAGGGCATCGCAGGTCAATTTGTCATCATTCTGTTTCACCCATTTTTCAATCTAGGGTGTGAACTGTGATGGAAAAAATTGCCTCTGAACAGTTATGCCAGCAAAGTAAATCTAACGAGGCAGCTAGTTCATTTTTTATACAAATTGTTAGAAGTATAGCATTATTCTTCCCTTGTTGTTTTGGACCAGTCTAAAAGAGGCTACGGGAAGACTGAGGCTGGTAGGTAATTGTGCATCGTGCATGAGCAGACATGCATGCATGTGGAGTGTTGCTACCCACATGGCACCTATGACATCATTTGGAGCGTAGTGCCAAGTGTGTCCCCTGGTTTTACAAGGAGAAGTAAAAATAGCTTAATTCGAATACTATAAATATAGCAACTTCTAATCGAGATATGAGATGTATGTTGTGCATCAACTTTACACCATGTTGGAAGTGGGATATTATAAATTGCATAGCCATAAATAGTACGATAATGACCAATAGTATAGGATGTACGTGTCAATAGTAGCCAGCACATCCATCATACGGTATTTGTCAAGCATTCAACGAGTTATAAAGTTCTATAAATACTTTTGGCTACCTTGAATATTTTATAGTGACACCACTAGCGCACACTCATCACTTGACGCTTCAATAAGTTTTTCAGATCTTGATGTACATAGGCAAGCAAATACTTTGGTAATGAGATATCAGATTTCTGGGCATTTTGAGATATCAGTCAGACGGATGAGGTGTGCCTTCTCTTCTGTAAGGGAAATATTGGAAGAGTTGTAATGCACTTAGAGGTTATGCTGTGATCATATAGGGGGCAAATTCTTTATTAACTATCAAAAAACTTATAGTTCCCTATTAGCGACTCAAAATTTTCAATTTTCTTATCAATAATCAGTGTTAACTTTGTTTCCTTATTTACCACTCCTATACATTTTGGGACTTGAAAAGATTAACTTGCCCTTGTATAATTTTTTGCTAAGTTTCCTAACTACCCATTGTATTAGACGTTGTAGGATTTTAGGGATTTTAAAATTTTCACAAGGAATAATTTCCACTTTCAAATCCTATTCAAATTCAAATTCTAAAATTTTATCTAAACCATTTTATTTACTTTTAAGCTCGTGGGCCATAATATGAATTTTGTAAGAGAAGATTGGTTTCAACAGATTCTAGTAAAATAGGTAATAAGAAAACATAGTAAAAAATGATATAAGGGCAAATAAGTTTTTTTTTTAAGATCCAAATGGATGAAAGTGGTGAATAAGGAAAGAAAGTTAACATTGGTAGTTGATAAGAAAATTGAAAATTTTGAGTGGCTAATAAAGAATTTTAAGTTTTTTGGATGGATAATAAGGAATTATCCCCATATTCAAAGCTATCTTGGAGGATGAAACAGAGCATGCACCGTGTGCATGCGCAGCACATTGGGTAGATGGTGTGCCATAGCAAAGTCCAGGACTACTACAAAGGAGAATCGGATATACTCTACATTTAGATACGTACACTTAATGTACTTTCACCCTATAACCCAGGACGCGTGAGCATGCCCATGTGAGTGGCGCAACTTGTGAAATTCATTTTCTCACATTTTCCATGATGAGATCGATCCTGGTGCCCTGTTTAATAATGGTTTACCTGTTTATGTTCTGTAAAAAGATCCTAAAGCACCATTAGAATGCTCGGAACTTTTGCAGATTCATTCATGCCGGAACAGAGCCTGACCATCTTGAACTCCATTGATGGAAACATGTGCTCCTCCTCTATTAACGACGAACCAGCTAGCGTGTGTGCCCAGCTCACCTTACTTCTGCTTGCACATTGTAAGCCAATTCATTTTTCTTTTGAGACTTGAACATGGTAAGCAACTTGATTTGTGTGGTCACAGAACGAGAAACATTAGCAGTTAGTGGCCCCGCACTTCCTCTGCCGGAAAGCCTAATCAGGTGCTGCCATTCTACTCAGCCCCCCAGTTGTTACTGTATTGATGGTTACTTACTACAGGGTGCCGAAACAAAAATGTTTACTACAGTGTAAATATGCCATTTGATATAATGCACCAAAATTGATGATTACTACAGTGTAAATATGCCATTTGATATAATGCACCAAAATTGATGACGATGACACCAGGGATGTTCAAGCCTTATGTTGAACAAGAAACAAGGATTAACACAAAAGTTTTGTATTAGTTCAAAAACCGCTGGCCTTCTGAAATAGTGAAATAATGCGTGTAGAAGTAGAACTTCAATATGAATTTTCCTTCAGACTCGCAGTCGTGCTGCATTCATTTAGATTTTCTTCTGTTATCCTTGCGTTATAAATACATGGACAAATGGTTGGATAAAACATAGCTCCTAGGCATCCAGGTTGGGGAAAAGGTCAAGTTTTTTTTTTTTTTTGACAATAAAGGTCATTTCTCATTTTAGTACTTTTCACTCCTACCCATTAGGCATGTTAGCCATCACTAACTAACTAGCAGCTATTATCGGGTGCCAAATTACAGGTTATGGGTTCGTCTTAGTAAGTGAGTTTTTGTGATACTTTTACACTGTAAACGTTGTGGATATTCGTTCCAGCCTCCTGCCTCCGGGTCGTTCTCACCTCTGCCATTCTTATTTTTTTAATTGTTCTGAATCAATTTCTTTCTGCCACCCCTAGTGCAGTATAGTTTTTTTTTCTAACAGGATGCTTTTCTTTTTTAATTTGTAGGATGTCATCCATTAGAAAACATGCATCCGGCAGTGAGAAAAGGAGAAAAAAAGAAACGTACGGAAGAGATGAATGAATCACAGAAAGGTGCTATTCATAAATTTCTCAAGAGTACAGAACCTTCAAGGAACAATGAGTTGGCGATAGTTATTTATGAGCAACAAGCTGGTGGTGTTTCACAAGAATATAATGACATCAATGACAATAATGGTAATGTAAATGATCCTGAGAATTCACCATTTACAGAACTGCTTCTAGATGGAAAACCATTTTTTTTCTATCAATATCTATGATCCTAGAAACTGGGATAATCTGGATAACAAAGCAAGGGATATATTAGTAGAAAAGGGGCCTATAAGAGAACAGAACCTTGTATTCCCTTTGCATGACACCTCGAGACATTTTTCATATGCTTATTATTCTAAAATAATGAAGAATGGAGAGGTACATGACAGGAAATGTTTAGTTTATTCTAAGCATAATTATAAAGTTTTTTTCTTCTGTTGTAAGATATTTAAATTTAACAACATGAAAGCTTCATTAATAAGTGATGGATTGAGAGACTGGGGGCATCTCAGTGCAAGGTTGAAAGAACATGAAGGCAGTGTTGAGCATGTTACTTTTGTTAAACATAGAAGTGTGTAATCTATATTTAGGATGAGATCATCTATATTTGGAGCTGTGTCTCCTGTGAATCATGTCTTCCAATCACGATTGTAAGCTTCCTTGTATTTACTCCTCTATATAAAGAGATAGCCTGACCCATAGAGGTCATTGCGGTGGCAATCATTCCAACATGGTAACAGAGCCGATAATTTGATCATGTCCCTAAACTCTTCATCCTCCTCCACCACCTCCGCCACCATTTCCAACCTCTCCTCCAGCACTATGTCTACGTTTTCACCTATCCCGATCCACCATGCCGTGACCATTAGGCTCACCAAGAACAACTACACGTTGTGGCGCGCTCAGCTGCTTCCGTATCTTCGGAGTGCCAAGCTCCTGGGCTTCATCGATGGATCCATGACACCGCCGCCCCAGCAGGTTCCGGCCTCCTCTCGTGAGGGCGTCGAACTTGTAACTAACCCCGCCTATGGTGCATGGTATGATCAAGATCAGCAGCTTCTCAGTGGTCTTCTTTCCTCCATGACCGAAAATGTTCTCCCAAATGTTGTGGAGGCCACCACCTCTCAAGAGGCCTAGGATATTCTGAAGCGGATGTTCTCATCTGCTCTCCGCGCACGTGCTGTCCAAGTGCGCGTAGATTTGGCCACTACAAAAAAACGTGATCTCTCTGCTGTGGATTATTTTCGCAAGATCAAAAATCTCGCTGCCAAATTGGCTGCTGCCGATGCGCCTCTTCGTACTGATGAGATAATTGCTTATCTTCTGGCTGGCTTGCCATCGGATTACGATCCCTTTGTTACTTCAATCACCATGAAGACTGAACCTCCCACACTTGATGATTTCTATGCTCATCTCCTGGCATTTGAGGCACGCCAGCAGCAGTCTCAGGCGGAGACGCGTCTCAACATTGGGACACAAGCAAATTTTGCTGGACGCGGTGGTTCCCAGCGTGGCCGCGGCAGGGGGCCCCCATCTACTGGTCGTGGAGTACGTGGCCGAGGCGGGCCGTCGTTCCAGGGCCGTGGTCGTGCTTCTTCCTCACCATCCAATCGCCCATTGTGTCAGATATGTGGGCGCTTGGGCCACACTGCCATCAAGTGTTGGTATCGCATGGATGAGTCATACCAGGACGAACATCCATCTGCTGCAGTGGCTACTACATCATACAAGGTTGATCCCAATTGGTATACTGACACGGGGGCTACAGATCACATAACAAGTGATCTGGATCACCTAGCCCTTCGTGAACAGTATCATGGTGGAGAAACAGTACAAGTCGGCAATGGGACAGGTTTGAAAATCATGCACATTGGTTCATGTTCTTTTAATACTGCTACTCATCCTCTAGCTCTAAATAATGTTCTCCACGTTCCTCATATATCCAAACATCTTTTGTCAGTTCATAAATTAGCTCATGAAAATAATATTTTCTTTGAATTTCACCCTTCTTATTTTCTTATAAAGGACAAGGTCCCGAAACAAGTTCTTCTGGAAGGCAAGTGTGAGTCCGGCCTTTATCCCATCAAGCCCTCTGATGTTGAGTTTCTCAAACAAGCCCTAATAAGTGTCAAGGCGTCCTCGAGTCAGTGGCATGCTCATTTTGGCCACCCCTCTACTCCAGTTGTGCGGTCTATTTTGACCTTGAATAAACTCCCTTATGTCAATGACTCGAGTCACTCAGTTTGTAATGCATGTCAATTAGGCAAAAATCATCAACTACCTTATAACTCTGCCATTCATCGCTCTACTGCTCCATTGCAACTTATTTTCTCTGATGTTTGGGGTCCTGCTCCCACATCTGTTGGAGGTTATAAGTACTATATAAGTTTTATTGATGACTTTACTAAATTTACATGGATATATTTGATGCATGATTGAACTGAGGCTCAACGCATTTTCTTGCAATTCCAAGCTCATGTTGAACGTCTCCTTAACACTAAAATTAAGTGTGTCCAATCTGACTGGGAGGTGAGTACCAGAAACTTCATAACCAATTTTTTAGATCTATTGGTATAGCTCATCATGTGTCTTGCCCTCATACACACCAACAAAATGGATCGGCAGAACGCAAGCACCGCCACATCGTTGAAACAGGTCTTGCCCTCCTTGCTCATGCATCCATTCCGATTAAATTTTGGGATGAAGCTTTTCTCACTGCCACATATCTAATTAATAGAATGCCTACTCGAGTCATTGATAATATGTGTCCACTAGAACGTCTCTTCCAAACTACACCAAATTATTCCATTCTCCGAATATTTGGCTGCGCTTGTTGGCCCAATTTGAGATCTTATAACAAAAACAAACTCTCGTTATGATCTAAAGCTTGCGTGTTCTTGGGTTACGTGTTTATATCTCTCGTGACGTCATATTCGATGAAACAATTTTTTCATTCGCTAACTGTCCTTCCTCCAACGTTGCACCTAAACAGGATAGTAGCAGTTTTAATTTGAACTATAACCATCTGCATGTATTTCCTGTTAACCCTGTTCATGCAGCAACACAACATTTAGAAGATCTCGGAGTACCGAGGCCTCAATCATCATCGGGATCAGTGCCGGTCTCCTCTCCAGCTGCTGCTCCGGGTGCAGATACTGCCTCAGACGTTGCACCAGGTGCTGTTCCAGGTGCTACACCGAGTGCAGCAGGGTTGCCCATCTTGGGATCCTCGCCAACGCTCGAGCGACAACCTGCGACATCACCTGCTGGTGTTGATGCTGCAGTGGGATTGCCGCCCGCTGCTGCGGATCAATCAGAGGCGCCTGAAGTTGCTCCTCCCACCCATGCATACAGAACACGCTTGAGTCACAATCTCCGGCAACCAAAAATTCGTACTAATGGTACAGTTACGTATACTGCTGTCAAGTCATCTAATGCAGAACCTACATCACATGTGGTGGCTATGGAACATCCACTTTGGTGCTCTGCAATGCATGAAGAATTTCAGGCTCTTGTTAAGAACAAGACGTGGCATTTGATTCCTCCACGCCCTGGTCTTAATATTATTGATTGCAAGTGGATTTTCAAACTCAAGCACAAAGCTGATGGCTCCATTGATCGCTATAAAGCTCGATTGGTAGCCAAGCGTTTCAAGCAACAATATGGAGTTGATTACAATGATACATTCAGCCTAGTAGTCAGACCAACAACTATTCGGGTTTTATTATCTCTTGCAGTCTCTCGTGGTTGGTCTTTTCGTCAGATTGATATCCAAAATGCCTTCTTACATGGCCAACTTCAAGAAGATGTCTATATGAAGCAGCCACCTGGTTTTGAGGACTCTACTCATCCAACATACCTTTGCAAGTTAGATAAGTCATTATATGGCCTCAAGCAAGCCCCTCGTGCATGGTTTTCTGGCCTCAGCAACAAGTTATTGCAGTTGGGATTTCAAGCATCAAAAGCTGATGTCTCTCTTTTCATCTTCAACAAAGGGGATATTCAGATATACATTCTCATTTATGTATATGATATTATTATTGTGAGCTCCTCATCATCAGCCACAGATCGTCTCATCAAACAACTTAAGACTGAGTTCGCAGTCAAGGATCTTGGCACTCTTGGATATTTTCTTGGCATTGAGGTCCATCACACATCCACTGGTCTGGTTTTGACGCAACACAAATACATTCAAGACTTGCTGCAGTGAACCAACATGACTTTTTGCAATGGTGTTCTGACCCCTATGCTTCCTAGTGACAAGCTGCTATTAAACAGTGGTGATCCTCTCTCAGCCGAAGACACTACACGCTATCGCAGCATTGTTGGAGCACTTCAGTATCTCTCTTTGACACGTCCGGATATATCATTCTCTATCAATCGGGTTTGTCAATTCCTGTCCGCCCCCATGACTATTCATTGGGCAGCTGTGAAACGCATCTTGCGTTATCTTCACTCCACGTCGGATATGGGGTTGTGCATCACTAAATCTGGGTCTTCTCTCCTCAGTGCATTCTCGGATGCCGATTGGGCCGGCAATCCTGATGACAGGCGCAGCACTGGCGGCTATGCCATCTTCTTTGGTGGCAATCTTATTTCCTGGAGCTCTCGTAAGCAACCCACTGTTTCTCGCTCAAGCATCGAAGCAGAATATAAAGCTGTCGCCAATGCTACTGCCGAGGTGATATGGATACAAATGCTCCTGCGCGAACTTGGGATTTCTCAGCATCGGCCACCATCTCTTTGGTGTGATAACATTGGTGCCACTTACCTCTCTGCCAACCCCATCTTTCATCGTCGCACAAAGCATGTTGAGGTTGATTATCACTTTGTTCGTGAACGTGTTGCATCGCGACAACTTGATGTCCGCTTCATATCCTCCAAAGATCAGGTGGCCGACATTATGACAAAGCCCTTACCGATTACTTCCTTTAGCAACTTACGGCGCAATTTGAACCTGGTATCTCACCGTTCAGATTGAAGGGGGTGTTAAACATAGAAGTGTGTAATCTATATTTAGGATGAGATCATCTATATTTAGAGCTGTGTCTCCTGTGAATCATATCTTTCAATCACGGTTGTAAGCTTCCTTGTATTTACTCCTCTGTATAAAGAGATAGCCTGACCCATAGAGGTGCGGTGGCAATCATTCCAACAACTTTCACTCCTACCCATTAGGCATGTTAGCCATCATTAACTAGCACCTATCTAGCTGCATGTTAGCCATCATCTTAGTTAGTGGATTTTTGTGATACTTCTACACTGTAAACGCTGTGATTTACTCCTTCAGATACGAAGGTAGAGTGTGGTCTGAAGCAATAATGTCTCTCCAAATAAGGCAGCGAGAAAACAAACCAGATGATCTGCTCTGGTTGCAGAGTCCTGACTTTTCAGAAGAAAGTAGCAAATTGTAAACCCATACAAATTAGGAATAAGGCAAGCAGCTGTTACAGTTGTTGCTGTGTGTATCCATGCAGGTAGCTCAAACCACTCTATGTTTTTGAGGCAATCATGACAGCCATTTATTACAAGAAAGAATATGGATATCAATAACTATACGATTCTAAGCATGTTAATACAACGAATATGTGCTAGCATAAAGTACATATAATGATGCATAATTATTGTTCTGGACGTAATGGAAAGGTAAGTATGATGATGATGATACATCGGTAAGTCAGGATCTACAGAATCATGTTTGAAAAAGACATCGAATGTGGCGCTTCAATTGTGATTTTCCTGCTTAAAACAAGAAGTGAATGAATATGATGGGATCCAAGGATTACTAGCATGTAGTAGCATTTTCGGGTTTGGATTTGACTTGTACCTGAAATCTAGAGCGCAGATGTGGGACTTTGACTGGAAATAATCTGTTATTAGTGGCCTTGTCTTCATCTTGATCATGGTACAGAATTGTGATCTTCAAAGTGGGATTATTGGGATGTGTCTCGACCATGCTCTTGAAGACACCCACAACATCCTCTACATATGCAGGCCATATTCTATCGCAGTTTATTTCAAGACTAAGGCTACCAAGGCAGGATAGGTGCTGAATTCCAAATTCAAAATCGTTGACAGCTGATTCGAATATCTGCTCAAATGCATCAAATAATTCGAGCGGAGCTAACTGGACATGTAACTCAAGACTTTCGAGCAATGGCATAGCCCCCGCTTCAACCATAAAAACCTTGCCCGGTGTGAGAGAGTCAAACCTGAACTTCTGCAATTGTTGAAATCCTGTGTGAATGATAATAGGCTCTTTTTGTCTGCTGCCAGTTAATGACACTCTGAACTCAAGCAGATTCGGTATTTTTCCAATCAACTCAAGATCCCTCCTCTCCATATACTTAACTGTTATATCCAAATATTCAAGGTTGACAAGTGACATCAGCCATGTGCTAACCATGCAGCTAGATAGAGTGTGAAGAAAAATCTGTCGGATGCTATTGAGTGCGGGACAGAATGGATCTCCGGCGAGGTCTTCATCTTTTCCAAAGTAAAATTGAATACGCAGGGTATGGAGCTTGGATGCATCAAGTTTACAGAGAGACTTCACTAGCTTTTCCTTGTAACTTGCTTTGTCACCATCTATATCAGCAGTTCTCCAAATAATGCTCAGCTTCCTCAAATCCGTAAGTTCACCAAGCTCTTGTAAAAAGTTCAATGAGTACTGATAGACATTGATCCACTCAAGCTCTTGTAAGTTCTTCATTTTCCCAATCCTATCTGGCAATTTAGTCCCAAAAAAAACAAATAGACGTGCTAGTCGTTTTAGCTGTGTACAAGTTTCAGGCAGCTTGTAAAGACATGATGAGGTTGTGTTTAATAGCCCTAGGTGTTTCAAGCCACCTATTTCGTTTGGAAGCTCTGATATTCCTGTACCAGAGATGTCCAAGTACCTCAACTGAAAAAGGCTTCCAATAGTCACAACAGCACTATTTCCCAATTCATGACAGCCTGATAGGCTCAATACTCGCAGAGCACAGAAGTCCATGAGGGGTGGCAATCTCTTGGCACTGAAAATAACAAGAGTTCTAATATGAGAAACATTCTGGTTTAGTGTTATGTTCACATCTCCTTCATTATTTGCCATTATAGAGAGCCGACGAACTTTGGCAACTGGAAAATGTGAGTGATTTGAGTGGTTGGTCACAAAATGGCAAAAGTTATCTTCCCTTGACCTATAAGTTAGGAAATCATGGATTGTATCGTGTACTCGGCAAGCATGTGCCTTACCATCAAATCCTATTTCAACTGGTAGTATTAAACTCCTGTTGACAAGGTCATGGAAATAATTCTCACCTACTTCCACCAAATCCTGTCCATCTTCAGCCTGGATAAATCCTTCAGCAATCCATCTGTGCACCAGGGTTTCTCTTTTAATAACAGAGTCTTCGAGAAACAGGGTCACATACAATAGGCAACTTCTCAGATAATATGGGAGCTCAAAATAGCTCAAAGATAATATCCTTCTCATTCCACCAACTTCAGAATTTTTGTCAAAAGAAAGACAAATAGACCTTCGCACCATGTCCCATTGATCTTTTGTTTGCCTAGTTGCCAATAAGCTAGAGACCGCATTAATTGCCAAAGGTAAACCACCACATCTTTTCAATATTTCATCAGAGGCTTCTCTTAAGTCAGAAGGGCATCTTTCCTCGCAGCCAAAAATTCTCTTGAAAAATAACTTCTTCGAGTCAGCAACATTTAGAGGTTTGATCCGGTGGAGAAGATTCTCATGAGAAGAGCAGCATGAGTTAGCCACATCATTTATACGTGTTGTTGTCATTATAATACTACATAGTTGTTCTCGACAAAGATACACTCGAGAAACCGCCATGTTGGTACATCCCAAACATCATCAACAATAATAAGATACCTAAATCATGGAGTACACATTAGTCAAGACGAATGTCAAAGATAGCATTAAAAATCAACCGGCAATAACAATTTAAGAAGTAAGGTAGTAGGTATAACTATTACTCTTTCATGGCAATGTGTGGAATTTAGTATAAAAATGGCTGTCGATCATACCTTTTGTCTCTGAGGAATTCTCTGATCTTTCCAATGGTGATTTGTTGATCCCCTGATATAATGTTAGAACTCTCCTTGTTGCGGATTTGAGAAAGCAAAGAATCCAAAATCTTGTTCATGTCAGGGTTTCGTGAGATTGACACGAAAGCATAGCAGTCAAAGCTTGCTCGAAGTGTCTCATAGACTTGTCTGGCAAGAGTGGTCTTGCCTAATCCCCCAAATCCAACAATCGAAACAACCTTTAGCTGTGGTGATGCTTCACCCTGTACATTCAGCCACTTCACAAGCTCATCTCTTGGGCCATCTATACCAACAAGCTCTGATGTATCTTTAAAGACTGCAATAACTCGAGGGTCAACCATAATATTTGTCAACGTGGATGAGTGTTCATCAATCTTGTACCTTGCATATCTCTCACTGACACCAATGACCTGGTTCTTGATGTCTTTGACTTCCTTGGCAATCTGATAGTTAGCCTTGGTCTCATTTATGAAGTTCTTGATTTTATCAATAAGCTTCTTAAAGCCATGTTTCTTAGAAGAGGGCTCATGATCAGTAAGTACCATAAACTTGTCGATGTTGTCTTCAATATCATAGGATAGCTCACGCACCACTCTCACTCGAAGCTTAGCCAGCTCGTCAGGTTCCTCCACATCTGCCATCGCCTGAAGGAACGCATGCATAGCCTCGAGCTCGTCGTTGAGGAATTTGATATTCTTGCGTACATCCTTAACTAGGTTGTATTCATCACTCATTATGGTGGCTAGCTTCCTCAGGAGGGAATTCATTGCCCCTGTAGACACGCTCACTAGAACTCCTTCCATTGATTCTTGCTTGCTGGCTCGTTGTCCACGCAGCTTGTCTTTGGGAGGGAAAATGGCAAATGATGTAGCAGATCTGGAAGGTATCATGATGGGTAGCTCTTAAGTTTATAAGTCAACAGAAAAATCGTTTCCAGAATTCACATTACATAGCACAATAATTTCAAGTTCAGCTCTCAGTTGAAAGTACTCAAGTCAAATTTTTGGAACTACTTATAAGTTACAATTATATCGGACAATGCATCTAGCAAGAACAGCATAGAGTTGCTCAGGCAACAAGCATGGCATCGAACAAATTTATCAGGGCTAGCAATCCTGAACGAAATTACTTTTTCCTGATCAAGTTATTTCAAGTATCAACTCAAGAAACTTCCACTCGACCACATGATTCAATTAAAGTTTCCTTCATCTGTCTATCCGAGAATAAGAATTCGAAGAAGCTGGAACCGGATAGAAACCTGACCTTGAAAAGAAGAGAACAAGGATTCAACTCTCCCAGTGAGCAGTTTGCCGGCGACGCGACAGTTGAGGGCGCCGGCGAGGGGACCGACTGGCGGCTCCGAATCCGGTTGCCCACTACGCCGGAGCTGAGGAAGCTGCGACGCGGTCAGCGCTGGACTGCGGACGGAGTACAGTGCAGGACTGACGCCAGGAGAGGAAAGGACTAGACTGAGGATGCATACCGAGCCAAACTGGATGGAGTCGTCGGAGCAGGGTTCACGAAACCGTTCCGTGCGGTAAAACCGGTCCACACCGATATTTCGGTTTTCGCGAAAACAAAAAAATCAGTTCGAAAACCGATCAAAATTCAAAATTTAAAATTTTAAAATTCATCGGTTATCGAACCGGTAAACCGGCTGGTTTGACCGGCTAGCCGGCCGGTTTTAGGAGAAACCCATGCGGCGGTAAAGCGGTGGGTTTGGCTGAAAACCGATCGGTTTAAAAAACCGAAAAAATGTTGAAAAATTCGGAAAAGATAGAAAAAATCTAAAAAATTTCGACATGACTTTTTCTAAATTCTTGCAATACAATTACACAATGTAAACTTTATCAATGCGTAATAAACATACAATTTGATAATATATCCATACCAATGCAATCTATATTTAATACATAAAGTCATACATAAAGTTCATACACAAAGTTCATACACAAAGTTGACACTTCACATTAAAATTGTATTCCAATCAAAATAAGCCCTGTCGCACTCATCACTTGAATTCTTCTAGTGACGAGAAACTCCGCTTTGAATTCATTTCAAGATTGACCCGTCCAAGCCGAAGTTGTCTCCCATTGTGAGCGCAATATGTTATAAAATTTAAGATTCTGCCATTGGTACACCTATGTAGTCGTTGGTTGTGAGTTTGATCATCCAAAAGATAATTATAGTACTCAAGACTTTGGTTGTATGAGGTATTACTGTCTGTCTCCGAGTAGTAAGCACCATATTAATGCTGTCTACCCTCCATTGTGGTCCTCTGTGACTGTGGAGCCTATAGTCTTGATCTTGTGTAGCATGGGTGAAGTCTGTCTCGTCTGCAAAAGAAGTTAAGTGTAATATAAAAGAGTTAAAAAATTGCTCATATAATGCGAAGATATTGTTACCTGTGAAATGATACGCAGTTGATGGTGGCTGAGAGTCAGGAACCACGTCCGCATCGCCTGGTGCATCTCTAAAATCTATCCGGGAGTTACTGTCATTGGACTCCTGGTACGATGGGCTTCGTCTAGCGTCTCTAGAATCTGTGGAGTCGTCGCTGGCCACTTCACTACCTTTCTCTTTACCTTTACCTTTGCCTTCGCTCGTGCTCTTTTTTTTTACCACCTGCCTTTTTACTTTGACGCTGGTGCTTCCTCTTTTCTATGTGAGTGTCACCTACATTTTTTTCTGTCCATTCAGATATCGTTGCAGCACGAGACAACCGCAGCAACTGTCTACTAGCTTCATCACTGCTCACTAGACATGATGCCAGAGAAGTGTCACTCTCTGTGTCCTCTTCATCAAGAAGAGGATCAGCATTTGATCTTCTATGTTCTATCCAATCTCATTGGATTAGAAGAATCATACAACGATAAGTCCATGAGACGATCAAAGAGATCAGGTTCAGGTGGTTTATATGTGAATCCAGCATCCCGCATCCGTATTCTGAGATTGTAGTTGACATACACTAATTTATGCAATTTGGCATGGGACAGTCTGTTGCGCACCTTCATGTGTACCAATGCGAATGTACTTCAATTACGCTCGCATCTGCTAGATGAAGCGCAGTGCGACACTAGACGCACAGCAATCTTCTGAAGAATCTTCTGAAGATTTGGTGTGTCACCACCAAACATGTGTCACCATTGAGTAGGTGAAGTTTTCGTATCCACGGCCATCCTGCTCGCCAACTCAATTGCGAATGCACCTTGTTTTCTTCTCTAAATTTTCACCTATTGCAACGCCTGAACACACGTATCGGTGGGTGCTATACGTGAAAATGCGTCTCGAAGATCATGCAACGTGTTTGCACTAAACCCATACGAGTAGTGCGCCCTTGGGAGCAACGCTCCTGCTGCATATAATATAGCAATAATTAGGTACGTAACAATCATTAATGAAATGCATTACTGATTATGTTGGTAAAAAAACAATTTTATCTGCATTGACAAATGTGTTAGTACATATATCATGCATCCGACGATTAATAACCTCCATGTACCTCTCGTACTCTCCATCATCATTGTAGAAAAGAGTTTGATACTCATTTTTTAATATATGGTACCTCATAAAAACTTCATTTAAGTTGGCTGTCTTTTCTTCATCAAAAAACCGAAGGAATGCATATAATAGATGCACGATATCCACCACATATTTCACTGTGTCCCACCATGACATGCTAGCTATGCATGAGTGTGCATACCTTCCCTCATCAGTGTTAGATCATCGACTTTCTAAAAAATTTTAAGAACCCATCCATGCCATGAACTTGTCTCGCCTACGATGCATACTCTCAAGAAACATATAGTTGGTGCCAAAACGAGTTGCATTCCATCTCACCAACTCGCCACCAATAGCATTCTTCATCATGGAGTGTAGCTGATTATGATTGTACAACCAACGAGAAACTCTGCGAGCGGATTGTATCACAGCTTTGTGTTCTAGAAACTCACCAATGGTCTTTAGCATCAAGTTGGTTATATGTACCAGACATGGTTGCCAGACAATATAATTGTATTTGTTCCTTAGGTGCTTGCACGCTTTCTTGTAGTTCGAACCATTATCTGTAATAATCTAAACAATATGCTCTGGACCAATATCAATGCACACTTTGTTCATTTCCTGTAAATAGACATGACACAAATCAATATTATAGTGGTGCAAATTCATTGAATGATCAATAGAAGTAACATGTCAACGTACCTTGAATATAAACTCTGCTGACTGGCTGTTTCCTATAACATCAGAAGAGTTATGAAAAAACATGACACCATTAGAGTAGATCATAAAATTTATCAAGCTCATCCCTGTAGATCCAGTCCACGAGTCGCACATGATAGTTACACTATGCGTTGGCCACTCTAGCTTGAATTTCTTGAATTCCTTCCCAATATCTTCTTCGTTTTGATCAAGGTATGTTCCATCTATTTCTCTACCAGTTGGACTAGAAACGTCCTCACCTGCAAATATAATGAATCGTGGCCAAAATATGTGCAAACATACTGTGAACATAATGAACAAAATGAAAGTAGCGTACCCCATCTCTGTGTCTCTTTGATTGCGCTGATGAAGTATGGATTATCCGCCTTTCTACCAACGATGGCTTCTGTGTGAAAGAATTTGGACCACGTCTTTCCAATTGCTGACTTTTCTATCTTGCTCTTTGCGGTCCATAGACCAGTATCTATCCTAGTTTAAACCCGTTCCTTAGAACTTGACTTCTGTGACATTGACTTTCTCATCATGCCAAACAAATCTCTACCACCACTTTCAAAAGAAGCACCTGCACCTTGAGACGAACCACATACACCTTGAGAGGAACCACCTGTACCCGAGGAAGCACCTGTACCGGACGAACCATCAACACATTGCTCGAATTGACCACCATACATACGTTATCGCTGTCGGAAATCCTCCTCCTCTCTAGATAACCGCATGGCAGCCTGCAGGTGCTCATCATCCTTCACATTCACATTGCCCTGACATGCAATATCTTGCTATCTTAGGGCCTGTCTAGCTCGCTCCTTCCTCCGCTTCACATTCCTATCAAGCTCTCGACGGAAATAGTCGCGCATATCGGGAGGAACGTGAGCACAACCCACCACGTTGCTGCCCCGATGTGTCAAATGTTGCTTGAATCTCGTGGCACCACTCCCTCTTTTCACGCTCTTGCAATAATTGCAACGAAACTCGGGGTACACATTCTCCCCGTGTTCCTAAACCGAATCTAGTTGATCCGCCATTTCTACATTGAACAATGCCTCAAATAATAACCATCTATATCCGAAAGTTGCAAAAAATCCACCAATATGACAAAAATCGAAGGAAAGCAGAAAATCACCTCTTCGAACGAAAACCGCACGGATCTACCGGTAACCCGGCTAAACCGAGCGGTTAGCCGTGCTAATCGGCCGGCTAGCCACTGGCGCGGCTCTCCGGCGGCCGCAAAAAAAGGCGCTCGGCTAGCCGCGAATATCGGCCAGCTAGCTGCTCTGCAGAGCGGTTTCCGCACTCTCGCGATCGGACGACGTGGAGGAGCGGCGGACTGCGGTGACAAACGCGCGGACAAGGTTCTGGAGAGTGCGTTTGAGGCGCTGGGGTGCTCGGGTGGATAAATTGCCTTTTTCTATTTTTGTCTTCTAAATTTGACGATTTTTTTCGACATGTAAACGACACTATTTTTGAAAAGTGATTCAACCATATTGTTGTGCTTCGAATCTAGTTTTTTATCATATTTTTTATTTCAAAATCCGTCAAATTTTTAAATTTAAAAAAAAATTAAATTTAAAAACCGATTCGGACCCGGTTTTCGGAAAAACTGGACTGGTTTGGCCGGTTTTGTGAACCCTGCGTCGGAGGGGCGAAACTTCACTTCGATGCGAGCGCGTAACTTCGCGTTCACGCACAAATCAGTAGGAGTTCCGGCGTTCCGCACCTGACTGGGACCACGACGAAAATCGTTTTCCTGACCCTTCAGTGCGAGCACATATCTTCCCGTCCACGCACCTGATTGGAATGTCGACAAGAATCGTTTTCCGGGTATAGAAAACTGACCTCCTCAAATTTATTTCAAGTAAAATATTGCCAGTTAAAATATTAATAGTACAAGTTTTTTTTTTGAGTCAGAATGACAAATAATCATTAAGTCAAGGAATTACAATCATGTTGCAGGCTCTGCAATAGAAATGTAGGCGGACAATGCCTATTTATACATCAAGAACTCCATCCATCGAGATATAGCCACTTACAGATTTATTTCAAGTCCAAATTTATAAACTGTGTTGTATAAATAGGCGTCGTGGGTACGCAGAACACGGACAGGAGCTCACGATCGATGGCGGCATGCATGGTTACTTCCAGCAGAAGATGGAGCTCATCCACCCTGCGAGCCGGCAAAGCACTCGATCGATCGAAGCATGACCATGTGTAAAAGTGAACCAGAATCAGACACGCTTCGTTGACGTACAAAGCAACGACGGACGGACAATTAAACACCCTAGCTAATTAAGACTGAGAGGCGGATAACTCTTAACAAAAGCAGTATACATTGAAAAATATATAGTAGCAGTTTACAAGTTTATCCGTACATATAGATAAATTCGTCAACATGCCTACAATGACAAAAGTGGTAACAGATGCTTAGGCGTAGGCTTTGTGAGGTCTGAGTCTCCAAAACAATGGCTAACGTCCAACTGGATGTGATTAATTTATACCTGCTAAGTACCTGTACCTGTGCTAATGCTACGGTCTAACAAAAAATTAACTTAAAAAATGTATTAATATTAAAATTTGAAGATTTTTATTCTTCACTAATAATATTAATATTAATCCGAAATAAGTTTGTTTTGTTTTTTCACAACTTTTTTTGTTTCTCATATATTTGTTACGGGTAGTTATATTTTGTTAACTAATGGTCTTGATTAGTATAAGATCTGAGAGATCCGAAATAGCTCGTCTGTTAGATTTTTAAGAAGTGTTGAACAATTTTAAGTGCATTTTTTTAATATGCACGTATCTTAACTCATCTCTATTGAGTACGTTGTAACATATATACTTAGAAAAGAAAACTACGCTTTTTAAATTTATACCTATTATTGCTAGCTAAAGTAGTTTTCATGCAGATGGAGTCGGTCACTGTCTTAGAAAAAGGAGAAGGAAAACAGAGAAACCAGAAAGAGTCTGGTTGGGCTTGCTAGCTGGATCCAATTGGACCTGCACCTAGAAACTACTCTGTCTAGTAGTACTAGTATATTTCTGACAATTATGAACTAAAAGCCTACGATGCACGCTCGCATAGAGTGGGCTTTATTTCTTCAATGCAGCCCAGATGGAGAAATTTCAGGCTCAACCCAAACAATTTGATCAACTCTTGATTCTTCAAACAATTAATCTGGCGAGATATTATTAGTAAAAGTTAAAACTGATTTAATTTTAACCAAACCTATAAATTCTAATATTTCCCGGCGCTGCAGAGGCTAGGGAACAACGGCGTATGAAAGCAGGAAAGCGGGACAACACGACACGTACTCTGCACAGAGCAGGCACGCATTACGTTACCGAACATGTTGCGCCAAACGTACGCGTATGACTACTTCCAGCAGAAGTTGGTGGTCGCCCACAACGCGAGTCGGCAAAGCGCACCTCTACCACCACCAGGGCAGCATGGTTATATATAGCGCACACATATATGAGTAGCACGGTAAAACCGGAGTGACTGAACCACAGTCGGATACGCTTCATCGACAGATCACTCGACCTCATCCCGTACATGAACCGGAAGGAAGGAAGCAACGACGGACGGATGGATAATTAAACACCCTAGCTAAGACTCAGAGGCGGATAACTCTTAACAAAAGTAGTACATCGAAAAATATATAGTAGTACGTAGCAGTTTACAAGTTCATCCGTACATACAGATAGGTAGGTCAACATGCTGGCAATAACGGAAGTGGTAACATAATGGGCTGATAGAACAGAAGATAAAAGGAGAGATACATTTATTTCACCCAATAAATAAGATAGCCACATTACTCTGGATAGAGTATAACATACCTGCTTTTTCGCCTTAACTGTTCTCTTAGCTGCTCATTAAGAACAACATGGAAACGAGGTTTTCTCCGAGGCATGTAAGATGGCATAGGAAGAGGGCTCGGATCAGGCATGGGAGGCGCGCCCAGCATCGGAGGACATTCATCCCCAGAAGATACTGCCGTGACCGACACGGGTGGCGCCCCATATCCTCCATCTTCTTTCTCAACTTTCTTTTTCTCCTCTTCTTCCTTCTTCCGTTTGCCACTCTTTTCGCCGATCTTAAAAGTGCCAGCATGTTCTATTATAATCCATACAACGGTTATGAGATCACCACCATGGCTAAGCTGCTTGGCATGCGCTTCTCTGGAGCATCGTATGCCTGCATACATCAGTTTCTCCACCCATACATCAAAGACGAGTTCTAACAACTCTGTCATGTACCATTGATGATACTTTAGCAACTGAATGCCAAGTTCAGTTCCGTCTGCAATAAGGCGCCTTTCGTCTTCATCCCTGATCAAATACGTATTCGACAAATTGAAGTTTGTCTTATGCAGGTTCTCGGCAAGGTTCACTTCACTGGGCCTACCTTCAAAAAATGACTCCTTCTGAAATATATCCAAATATTTTTTAATTTCTTCAGGCAAGGTTTGGACCACGAGGCCCGGTAGCATATCATGGCGCATGGCGACGAGAAACATTAGATGTTCGGACACTAGCTTGATTGCTTTGATTAACTTGTGTTCCTTGGGTTCTAGGACGATCCTCTCATCGAAGCAGCGAATGAAAACACAGGTGCCAATGTGCCATGCGAGGATATCCTCTTGAAATTCACGGCCGAAACGCAGTTCCACTTCGAGCTTCTCTTCTTCTCCATTTTTCCACAAATTTTTCATAAATCTATCGACGGCCTTCTTACCCCTGAGTGTCGTGATTTCCTTCATGGTGTAGCAATCCTTATTATCTGGATCCAACAACGGTGGCGGCAACCTTCGCTTGATCCGTTTCAGCACCATCTCTCTGACATCTCCTTTAAACAAGCCGCGCAAGTACGGATACTCGATCAAGATGTCGAACCCAGCCTTCTCCGCTAACCAGGTCAATGGATTTGGTATGCTGCAACTAGCACGAGTGCACTCGTGTAGCAAGTTGTACTGCCCAGTGATACCCGACCACCTCCTGTAGCTGACTGGGTCCTTGCCGAATAGGAGCCGGCAAGGATCCAAAGACCGGGCAACTCGATGGAACCAGCACCACGTTCCAGAGCACAAGAACAGATGCTGAAGCCCTTCGCATGGCAAAGTACGAAGGTATGCGTATGACCATGATGAACCTAAGGCCCTCACAAGCCATACCACATCCAGTAAGAAGGTAGTAGCAAGCATGATGTAAGTGAAGACAACGTCAACACGCTTCAGATCATGCTTGGGGTAGAAACAGAACAGCGAGAGTGCTACTGCTGTGGCAACAGGTGAGATGAGACGGATGAGGTAGCCTACCACCCTGGTATGGATCACGGTGGCTTTGGTGTAGAGGATGTCGTATATCAAGGACAGCTCCATCTCGACGACCTTGGAAACACTACGCCATCCCATAGAGTGTATCTCCCTGCGGAGGCGATGAGATTGTTTCTGATTAGGAAGAACATCTTCATTGCCTGCTTTCTCATCAATATAATTCATGAGTACCGCTGAATCAACCAAAATATACTCCCAGAAGAACATGTTGTTGTGAGCTAATAGCAGGGCTTGCTCGTTTTTAAGTGGCTCCGGCACGCTTGTGAGCGAGTCCAGTTGCCCAGGCTTCTTATTGCGTCTTCTGATGTTACTGAAATTGCCAAGATGCAATGCCACTACCCTCTCCGTGTACTTGGTAACTCCCAAAATAAACATGATGGCAGAAGCCGCGAACAGAACCCGGCTACCGCTTAGAGATATGTTACTGTACACAGCTGTGAAGGCAACACCAATTTGTGCAGCACACTCAATCCATTTTCGCACGGAGAGCTTGCTGTCTTCGAGGGAGTAGGCGGTGATGTTGTCCGGGCCCCCAAGATGCAGTAGGAGGAACGGCGCCCAGAACGCAATGAGCTGTTGCTGGCGGGACGACGCGTCGGTCCCTGGAAGGGACAGATGACTCAGGGCATACTTTGTGGCAACATCTGGGATCTGGTAGGCCAACCACACGATAGCTGGCAACAACGGGCATACTCCTAGACGCCGGCGGCTTCTGGCTAAGACGGCGAGGATCAGATGCGCACCAAAGCTACAATATACTGTGATCCGCAGCCCCCATTGGTCCCGGAACTCGGCCATCCGAGTTATCCATGGATCCATTTCTGATGATCCTACCTACACATAAAACGAGAGGCTACTAATTGATAAATTCGAGTTAATTAAAAGCAATAAGTGGTCAGAAGTACAAGAGCTTTTTGAGACATACCGGCACGCCACCACGTCGGGAACCTTTCTTCGATAGGGCTGGTAGGAACCACTAGGTCTGGAAGATGGAACTCGGCAAATGAATGGTTGCCCAGCTGTTTGATGGCCACCTCACAGAAATACTTGAATCTTAAGATGCAAGAGGCCAACTGCAGTAACTACAAAGGATATATTAGGGGTAATGAGAGTACGAACAAACTGCTGGCGGCCACATACCGTATTTTATTGTTACATTGCATGTGATCACCTCAATTTGTTAGTATTCTATGGTTTAGCCTTAATTTAGAGCACTAGTCTATACCTACTCCTGTTTCATATGTACATATAACTCTCTGCTCTGCTGTTGTAGGTCGAGGAATCGAAAATGGGGTATATTCTACATGCATGTTTGGGCATCTGGGGTTTGCACGAAAACACAGCAGCAAGATGGCCTCTGAGTGAGATAGTATGTAATTAATGGTATCTCGACAAAGCTAAGGTTAAAGAGTAGTGATGCAAAGGGTTTAGCTCAAAAATATAAAAAGTTACCTGTCGAGGTACCATTTAGTAACGAACAAACATCTAGCAGAGGCTGATTGTACACTTTAGTAACGACAAATGTGTAGGGATAATGGGTACTCCATCCGATTCTTTAATTGATGTCACCGTTGACTTTTAAATTCAACTTTGACTATTCGTCTTATTCAAATTTTTTTATAAATTTCATATATTTTAATATAATTTGATTTATCATTAGAGTTATTTGAATTACAACTTAAAATTTTACACATTCGAGCAAATTTTTTGAATAAGATGTACGGTCAAAGTTGAATTTAAAAGTCAACGACGACATCAATTAAAGAATGGAGAGAGTACTGCTTCCGGTATAAAAAAATTTATTTTAGCAATGACACGGCCTACAAAACATAAGTTTGACTCCTATTTTTAATAAAAATATTTACTCAAAAGTGACGAATGCATAATTATATGGAAATATTTTTTAGACATTTAATCATATTTTTTTCACATTTTTCATCTTAACAATTTTAAAAATATATTTCTAATGTTTCACTAAAATATTGTCCAGAACAACCTGCTTTTTTTTGTAGCAGAGGGAGTAAGGACACACTGCATGTGGCTGAGTTAATAAAGGAACTCAGATAAATGACAATCTATCCATTCATTCAGCTATTCATGAAGCTGGTCCAAGTGTTCATTTGTTTAGCATTTCATGGTTTGGATCGCTCAGCTTGCACAGTTGTATACATGCGGTACCGTATTTTCTTGTTACGTCTCATGTGGTCACCTCAATTTGTTAGCATTCCATGGTTTAGCCTTTAGACCACCAGTATGTACCTACTCTTATTTCATACTGCTATATATACATTGCTCTGCCGTCGAGGATTTGAATACGGACTACTCCCTCTGATCTAAAAGGGAAGTGGTTTTAGATTAAATTTTAGTTAAATATTAGGAATACGAACAAATAATTTTAAATTTGTTAAGTTTACATTTGTGAAAAATATATGCTTATAATTGTCTTTAATTAAAAGTATACATATGTCATTTTTCATAGATATTTTTATAGAAAATAAGAGTCAAAGTTGTGTTTGGCTCTAATTGCATGTATGGGCATTGAGTCATGTGATTATAGGTACCTCAACAAAGCTAAAGTTAAAGAGTATGACGCAAAGCTTTAGCTGACATATATAAAAAAATGATAGTACTCAATTTCATTTCTGAATTATTGTTAAAAACTCAATTTCATCCCTCAAATTTCAAAAAGTCTAATTTAATCTTTGAACTTTTGTTAGAGAGATTCCATTTCATTCTTATTCCGACGTGGCTGTCCATGTGTCATGCCATGTCAGCGCAAGAGCTCTATAAGATACCCACACGCCACCAGATTGGGCACCTTTCTTCGACAGGGGTGGGGAACCAATAGGCCTGCAAGATAGAACTCGGAAAATGAATGGTTGTCCAGTTGTGTGATGGCCACCGCACACAAACACTTGGATTTTCATATGCAAGAGGCCGACTGTAGAAACGATAAATTAAGGTGTAGGGGTATACGAGAGTACGAAGAAACTGCTGGCGGCTGAGTTAATAAAGGAGTTCAGATAGACGACAACCTATCCATCCCTCAGCTATTCATGCAACTTGTCCAAGTGTTTATTTGTGTAGCATTTCATGTTTAGATCGCTCGGCTTGCACATTAGTTGTACACATGACATACCCGTATTTTTTGTTACATCGCATGTGGGTCACGTCAATTTGTTAGCATTCCTTGGTTTAACCTTAAGATCACTAGTCTGTACCTACTCCTGTTTCATATGTACACATAACTGCCAGCTTTGCCGTCGTGTGTTGAGGAACCGAAAACAGAGTATATTCTACGTGAGTGTTTGGGCTACCGGGTTTTCACCAAATGACAGAGCAGCAAGATGACCGCTGAGTGAGGTACGTAATTAATGGTACCTCGATAAAGCTAAGGTTAAAGAGTGATGCAAAAGGTTTAGCTCAAAACTATAAAAAGTTACTTATCAAGGTACCATTCAGTAACGAAAAAGCATCTAGCAAGAGGCTGATTGTACACTTTAGTACCGACAAAGGTGTAGGTAATGAGTACTACCTCCGGAATAAAAATAAAGTCATTTTAGGCAATGACACGGCCTACAAAATATAACTCTGACTCATATTTTCAATAAAAATATTTACTAAAAGTGACGTATGTATACTTATACGAAAAAATTTTTTTAGACAAATTTAATCATATAATTTTCGCATTTTTCATCTTAACAAATTAAAAAATATATTTCTAATATTTCACTAAAATATTGTCCAAACTACCTTCTTTTTTATAGCAGAGGGAGTACGGACAAAGTGCATGTTGCTGGCTTAATAAAGGAAGTCAGATAAACGACAATGGATCCATCCCTTCAGCTATCCATGAAGCTGGTCCAAGTGTTCATTTGTTTAGCATTTCATGGTTTGGATCGCTCGGCTTGCACAGTTGTCCACATAAGGTAGTTTATTTTTTGTTACGTCGCATGTGGTCATCTCAATTTGTTAGCGTTCCACAGTTTAGCCTTTAGACCAGTAGTATGTACCTACTCTTATTTATACATAGCTCTGCCGTCGTATGTTGAGGATTTGAAGACGGAGTACCCCCTCCGGTCTAAAAGGGAAAGTGCTTTTAGATAAAATTTTAGTTAAATATTAGGAATATAAACAAAATAATTTTTAATTTGTTAAGTTTACATTTGTGAAAAATATATGATTATATTTGTCTTTAATTAAAAGTACTTTTATAAAGTATACATATGTCATTTTTCATAGATATTTTTATAGAAACTAGGAGTCAAAGTTGTGTTTGACTCAAAGTTCCTGTATGGGTATTGAGTCATGTGATTATAGGTACCTCGACAAAGCTAAAGTTAAAGAGTATGACGCAAAGCTTTAGCTGACATATATAAAAAATGATAATATTCAAGTTCGTCCCTGAACTATTGTTAAAAGCTCAATTTCATCGTTAAACTTTCAAAAAGTCTAATTTAGTCCTTAAACTTTTGTTAGAGACTCTATTTATATCCTTAATCCGACGTGGCTGTCCATGTGGCGTGCTATGTCAGCGCAAGAGTTTTATGAGATACAGGCACGCCACCAGATTGGGCACCTTTCTTCTATAGGGGTGGTAGGAACCAATAGGCCTGCAAGATGGAACTCGGAAAATGAATGGTTGTCCAGTTGTATGATGGCCACCGCACATAAACACTTGGATCTTCATATGCAAAAGGCTGACTGTAGTAACGATAAATTGAGGTGTGAGGAGTAAATAAAGGAATTCAGATAGCAACCTATCCATCCCTCAGCTATTCATGCAACTTGTCCAAGTGTTCATTTGTATTTCATGTTAAGATTGCTCGGCTTGCACAATAGTTGTACACATATGACGTACCGTATTTTTTTGTTACATCGCATGTGGGTCTCCTCAATTTATTAGCATTCCTTGGTTTAGCCTTTAGAGCAAGTCTGTACCTACTCCTGTTACTTGCGCGGCATTCGTGGCTGTAATGGAGTATATTCTACGTGCGTGTTTGGGCATCCGAGGCTTGCACGAAACGACAGAGCAGCAAGTGACCGTTGATTGAGGTACTTAGAGAGATGTTATAATGTTTGGAGTTAACCATAATCGTCTATTAATCATATCTGATGGCTAAAAAGAGGAAAATATCTAGTCAAAAGTATCAAAATAGTAGATCTAATACTAAAAATGATAGGTTCGGTATTAATTTTTAAAAATTAACGGCTGAGATTAATTGTAAAGGTGAAAGTACCTCTGGTACCTCTCAAGCTCCATAATATCTCTCACTTAATTAAAGGTTCCTCGAACTAGCTTAGGTTAAAAAGTGATGCAAAAATTTAGCTCAAAAATTTTAAAAAAATTATCTGTTTCACCGTATGGCAGAAAAATATAAGATTCTGAAACTGCTTGAGTCGAGTGGCCTCAGAAACATGGTAGCAGTAATGAGTTCTCTAATTGATTTCTTCGGTTTTAAAATATTGACACTGTTGATTTTTAACATCAACTTTAACTATTCATATTATTTAAAAAATTGTTCAAATATTTAAAATTATAAGTCAAATTTAGTACCACTAATGATAAAAAAAACGATATGTTAGAAGTTAACAGGGTCAATTATGTTAAAACCGAAGTGAGTATTTTTTTATTTTACTTGAAGACCTAGAGCAATCAGTGTCAACCCCTAGCTCAGCTTTAGATGATATCATCATCAATGCAGTTGCAAATGACATGCCAATGCACTGCATTCTTGTTTTGCAGCGCATTGCATGTAGTTACTCTCACTGTGCTAAAAAGAAAAGAGAAAATCCGAGGCACCAGCACCCGGGGACATGCAGGCTTCTAATCCAGATGCATAGAGCCTAAATCATTGAAGCCACCACGTTTAGAGTCCCAAATCTTGAATAATTTCCATCTATATATTCTCACCACATCCCCGGGTTGAGTACACTCGTGGAGCTAGGACAGCTCTCCTTGCCACAACCTGGGTTTCTAAGTACAGGGGACGGAGTGGGTACAGCTGTACTCACGGCATCTTAAGTTCCTAAGTCGGCGCGGTGGACTGTGGATAATAGTTCTTGCATGTACTTACTCCCTCTCTCTCACAAGAATAAGTATAAGCGACGTTTTTGACTTTTTAAAATCATCATTTTTACTATTTGTTTTATTCAAAAAATTTACAAAAATATAAAAATAAATAAGTCAAGTTTAAAGTCTAATAATAAATTATTTCACAATAAAATAAATAAACTTTTCACAAATTTTTTTAAATAAGACAAATGGTCAAAATAAGATGTTTGAAAATCTAAAAAGACATTTATTTTGAGACGGCGGGAGTAGGTCCAAGCAATGCTACACCTACTTACTCCCTCCATTCCAGATTTTCAAACATTTATCTTTTGACCATTCATCTTATTCAAAAAATTTATGAAAATATTATTTATTTTGTTCTGAAATAATTTATTATTATAAATACTTTAAGCTTAACTTGTTTGTTTTTTATTTTTTTTTAAATTTTTTGAATAAAACAAATAGTCAAATGTTGATTTTAAAAAGTCAAAAACTACACACATAAAAAATCATTTATAATGTGTTGGATGCACTATTCACAGAGATAGTGTGCAAGTGGTTTGTAAGTGTGTCATTCCTCCTTAGGTCCAAGGTAGTAGCTCTGACGGAGTCGTAGTCAGATGACAAATGGGGACACGGAGCGACCCCTAGCCAACCTGCGCACGTATTGGGCCCTCCTAGGCGGCCCAGGTACTCCCTGCGGTCCCCTTGAAAGTTGTGGCACAGAGCCAACTGTTGACGTGGAAAACGGGTTAAGACAGCACATCGCGCGCACGTCCGTGTGCGGAACTTCAATGTCGCCTTGACAAAAAATCACCACGAGCATCTAGAAACCCACCTCGGGAGGGACTCCGTCGGAGGAGGATATTCTTAGAGTTGATCTGGGCTCGGTCAGACCAGTCAAATCGCCTTCACACAGCGCCAGGACGGGAGAAGAACAGTCGAGTAAAGGAATTAGGTTTAGAGGGGTAAAAAACGTAAAGGCAAGTTGATAGAGACGATTGAGATGCCCCTCAATCGATCTGAGGCCTCCTTTTATAGAGGTGAGTGGTCTTACCCCGAGAGGTTTCGGATCCTACAATTTACGAAGGTAATTTGTTTCTAAAATAACCAAAACCTTTGTTTCTGAAACAACCGAAACTGACTTCACCGGACAGTCTGGTGCATTGCTGGGCACTTCGATCACTGAACATTCCGGTATTGTGCTGAACAATCTGTCCTGAAAACTCTAAAACCTGAGAGGGCTTGTCGGACAGTCCGACATTACGCTGGATGGTCCAGTGGGCAAAGCCATCGAACCCGAGAGAGCTTGTTGAAAGTTGCCTAGAGGAGGGGTGAATAGGCAACCACCTGAAAATTCGACACTTAAAGCAAATTTATCAGATTCACAGAGAGCGGACTAGTCTGAAGTAGCGGACTTGTCCGTTAGCGAACAAGTCCGGTCGTGCGGATAAGTCCGCTAATCGCAGCGGGAATATAAATCTGACAATAAAGAACACAAAGACAAGACACAGCAATTTTTTACCGAAGTTCGGCTCCACAAAGTAGCCTACGTCTCCGTTGAGGGATCCACAAAGGACCGGGTTTCGCTCAACCCTTCACCTCTCCAAGCGACCACAAAGATTAACTTGGTTCTTCGCTATAATCGAAAAAGGGGGTGATATAAACCTCCCGGGTCTCACCATAAGAGATCGATGGATTCCGGGCGACACCTAACCGTCTAGGAGACAAGTCTCGAAGAGTAATAAACCCTGCAAAACCTGCAAAGAACGGATCAAGTGCTCAAGAACGATGAGGACTCAAGATCTCCTTCTTCCTTTGAGTGGAGGTCGTGGGAGGAGGAGGAGGAATGGTTCTCTAGAGCTCTAAGGCGCAAGAGGGTCAAAAAGATTGCGTTTTCGGTTACCCTAACCCGTGGGGGAAGGGAGGATTATATAGATCAATCAAGGAAAAGTTTTCAAAACTCCGCCTTGCGGACTAGTCCGGAGGTCCGGACAAGTCTGGAAATCGTGCAACGGTCGGCTGGTCATCTCTCTGGAGTCCGGAGATCGGGCGGACTAGTTCGGAGGACCAAACAAGTCCGTGGAATGCTCTCTGAAGACCGCAACTAATCCTACGGAGTAGTCCAGGGCAGACTAGTCCGGAGGACCGGATAAGTCCGTGGAATACTCTTTGGAGTCCGCAACTAATCCGCTGGAGTAGTCCGGGGCGGACTAGTCCGGAGGACCGGATAAGTCCGTGGAATACTCTCTGGAGTCTGCAACTAATCCGGACATGTCCGTTCCGGACAAGTCCGGGGGTTCGGACAAGTCTGGAGTTGCTGCGTGCTCCCTCTCTGGAGTCTGGCACTTGGGCGGACTAGTCCAAGGGCCGGATAAGTCCGTTGCCAATGAGAAAAATAAGAGTCGTTTGACAGATTAAAGTTTTGAACACCTAACCAATTCTTTCCTAGAGATGCAGAGACCCCTCTTGATAGTACGGCGGTCCTATGACTCAAAAGAATAACAAGTAAAAGAACGAGGAGCCATAGAACCAACACTTCTTCTTCTTTCTTTTTGGAGGGTCTAAATAATCTTCAATAAGATTCACCCTTGCACACATACTCACAAAGAGAGATTAAAAACTTCTATTGTTTGTCACAATTCATTCCAAAATCCATAGGGATCCTAGATGCACTTTCAATCTCTCTCTTTTTGGGTGAATTGATGACAACCAATGAGAAGCTACAATGAAATTTTTTTTATATATGCTCCCCCTAAAGCCAAGCACATCAACACACACGAAGAAAATAATGGAAGCACATATAAGCATTAACTTGTAGCAAGATGCAATAGAGATAAAGCAATAAATTCACATCACATTATCACAATCAAGCAAAGAGGTATGAAATATTACAAACAAAGTTTTAAAAACCAAACAATTCCAAATGATTCACGCCAACGATAGATAAAGGATAGGATAGGTAGAGGAGCTTCTCACTTTCTCCCCCTTTGGCATCAAGACACCAAAAAGAAGTGAGAGATAGAGAGCAGCACTACTACTCATCACTAGCACCAACATCATCTTCACTCTGAGTCCCCTCAGAATCGTCACCAGTGCCCTGACCAAAGTAAGCAAGCTCATCGGCAGTGAGTTCTTCAAAAGGATCTGGCAAAGGTTGATACTCCTCGACGTCAGAACTGTCTAGAGAACGATTTAATCCCTGCTAACGGTGTCATTCCTTTGCAGCCTTAGTGTGCCTCTTCCTTGCTACTCTTTCCTCGTGGGCACGGGCATCCATCTTCTTGCAAATAGAAAAGAAACCCTTCAGGATCTTGAATAGACCACCACGGCCACGAGATGAAGATGATGACTGACTAGCTGAAGCTCTTCTGGGAACTGGACGAGGTGGTTCACTTGTAGATGCAGCTGGCACTTGAGGTTGGAGTCTCTTGTGCTTTTTCTCCTTCACGAACTCCCTTTTCATGACCTTCTCGATCATGCACATGATATAGGGTGCGTAACCACACGCCCTATTCGGTCTTTGTGCAATGTCAAGAATTTCAGAAAGGAGGAAGTCAAATGTGTTGAACTTCTCTTGCTCCGTCAGCCACTTTAGAAGGTTCCGTCCATGTCCATGAAGGTAAGATGCATCTCCCTCTCTAGGAGCCAAAGTCTTCCTAAGAATTCGATGCATCACCTTATAGAGCGGGCGGAAACCAGTGGTGTTCAGAGGATAGAAGCGGGAGGAAGGCTCATACATAAAATTCATCTCCGTAGTCTCAAGCACCGGCTGATCATGAATCCGAATATCAATGTTGAACCCACTGTGTAGCTTGATGATGTTGGCAAACCTTTTAGAAGACACTGAATACCTTTCTGAACCTGTCATCCAAGAGATTCTAGCCTCTCCTTCTGGGTTGTAGAACAATGTAGCATAGAACTGGGTGATAACAGCTTTGTTCCAGTCATACTTGAACCCCAGGAGATCTTTGATTCCATGAAAAGTGCAAGCATCAATCACCTCATCAAAGATCGCACTCTTCTTCTTTGCCATATATTCCCAATCAATCCATTGCATCACAATCACAGGGTTCTTCAGCTGCATGTAAACAGAGTTGTAATAGTCTGCATGGAAGAAACTCCAGAACCTGCTGTCAATGGACTCCATCTGATCATAGCAATTTTCTCTCCTCCTCAATACTGCTGCAGATGAATTGTGCATATAATTGGTTCCACTTCTGCCCCTTGCATGATCTAACGGTTGCATCATAACCATGTTGATCTCTGTTGGTTCCTCTTGTATATCATCATCCCGATCAACAACGGGAAGAGATATCTTGCGGCGTTTGGCCACAACTTTCCTGCTGCCCCTTGATGATTCTGTATCAACCATTCTGACTATAGTGCAAAGCAATAGATTAGAGTGGAATGTGAGGATATATCGTGCCAAAGGTGAAGTTTTGATCGAGGCTTGTCTGCTGGTAGCGGACTTGTCCGGAAGCCAACAGTGACTCCAAGAACAAGAATTCCACAACTTTTGGATCCGACCACAATTCCTAGCCATATTGCATACAAAGCATCTATAGCATCCTAGGAGCGACCTCACGGAAGGGATTTGAAAGTTATCAACGGGACCAACCACATTTCAAACTCAAACCCTAGAGAAGAGATTACCTTCAAATCTTGACGAAAAAAGGAGCGGACTTGTGGGGTTCCAGACTAGTCCAGGGTTGGAGAAGCTTTCCCATGGAGTGGATTCACTTTTCACCGGACGAAATACCGGATCGCCACGGGAGCCACGAACTAGGGTTTTGCGTAGAGAGAAAGTGGAATAATGGTTCTGGGAAGGTGGGGCTGTTTAAAGAGATCCCGACTTCCGGACTTGTCCGTTGGCGGACTAGTCCGGGATTGCGGATTAGTCCGAAATTCGTGGTCTTGAATCAATGAATTTTGGATCTGAAAATTTAGAATGGTGAACTTTGGACAATTTTTTTTAAAAAAAATTCATTATGCAAAATGTAATCAGCAACAAAGCAACACATAACTATGATTACATCTTCATAATGAAATTTGTCAAAACATTTGAAATTTTGAAATCAAAACAAGTAATGTTTTTGACAACACATTTTGTTTTTCAGACCAAACTAAAAGCATTACAGATGTGCAACATTTCAAGCCACGTTCTGAGAATCAAGGATATTTAGCTCACTCCTAAGTTCACAAAAGCGTCTCTCATCTAGAGGTCTGGTGAATATATCGGCCAATTGCTTTTGAGTGGACACATGGGAAATTTCTATGTCTCCTTTTATTGACTGATCTCTTAGAAAGTGGTGCCGGATGTCTATGTGTTTGGTGCGAGAGTGCTCACATGGATTGTAGGCAAGTTTTATGGCACTCTCATTGTCACATAGGAGTGGAATACGGTTCAAAGTGTAACCATAATCCTTTAGAGTTTGTCGCATCCATAGGAGTTGAGCACAACAACTACCTGCTGCAACATACTCTGCTTCGGCTGTGGAAAGAGCAACAAAATTTTGTTTCTTAGATGACCAAGACACAAGAAATCTTCCCAAGAACTAGCAAGTCCCTGATGTACTCTTTCGGTCAACTTTACATCCGGCATAGTCAGCATCGGAGTACCCTATCAGGTTGAAGTTTGAGCCTTTGGGGTACCATAGACCTAGGTTTGGTGTGTGAACTAGATATCTCAAAATTCTCTTCACGGCCACTAAGTGACATTCCTTCGGATCGGCTTGAAACCTTGCACATATACACACACTAAGCATGATATCGGGCCTAAATGCACATAAATAAAGAAGAGATCCAATCATGGACCGATATACCTTTTGATCCACCGACTTGTCCTTCTTGTTGAGATCAAGGTGCCCATTGGTAGGCATGGGAGTCTTCATTGACTTTGCATTTGTCATGTCAAACTTCTTGATCATGTCTTGAGTGTACTTGGCTTGACAAATGAAAGTCCCTTCCTTCAATTGCTTTACTTGAAAACCTAGGAAGAAGGTCAATTCTCCCATCATAGACATCTCGAAACGCTTGGTCATTAGCTTGCTAAACTTATCACAAAGAGATTTATTAGTAGAACCAAATATAATGTCATCGACATATATTTGGCACACAAATATATCATTATGCACTTTCTTAGTGAAGAGAGTAGAGTCGGCCTTTCCTATTTTGAAGCCTTGCTTGATGAGAAAGTCTCTCAAGCATTCATACCAAGCTCTCGGTGCTTGCTTCAGTCCATGAAGCGCCTTGTGTAGTTTGTACACGTGATTGGTGTACTTCTTGTCTTCAAAACCTGAGGGCTGCTCTACATATACCTCTTCCTTAATTGGACCATTAAGGAAGGCACTTTTGACATCCATTTGAAACAGCTTGAAGCCATGGTGAGTAGCAAAAGCAAGTAATATGCGAATTGACTCAAGTCTAGCAACGGGGGCATAAGTTTCATCGAAATCCAAACCTTCGACTAGAGAGTATCCTTTTGCCACTAATCTTGCTTTGTTTCTCACGACCACGCCATCTTCATTTTGCTTGTTCTGGAAGACCCATTTGGTTCCTACAATGTTTTGCTTGGGTCTTTCCACAAGCGTCCATACTTCATTTCTTGCGAAGTTGTTGAGCTCTTCTTGCATGGCCATGATCCAATCTGAGTCGTTTAGTGCTTCTTCAACCCTAAGAGGCTCAAGACAAGAGACAAAAGCATGATGTTCACAAAATTTAGCAACATGAGATCGAGTGATTACTCCCCTATCAATGTCTCCAAGAATCTGCTCAATGGGATGATATCTTTGCACAGTTTGGTGAACTCGTGGATGTTGTACTTGAGGTCTTGTCTCTTCACTTGATTCTTCGACATGTTGGTCATGGATGGGAAGCCTTTCTTCTTGATCACGTTCAGCTCCACTTGAATCATTTGATGCTTCTTCATTTGATGTTTGACCATTCTCCATGTCTTTATCTACGGAAGTAGATCCTTCTTGCATTTCTTGAGGCCTTATCTCACCAAGTGTCATCCTTCCAATTGCCACCGTGGGAGCTTCTTCATCATCTGTGATCTCATTAACAACTTGTCCCTCTTGGGAGCCATTAGATTCATCAAACGTCACATCTCGTGAAATTTCACACAACCGGTGGTTTTGTTGAACACACGATAAGCGTGAGCGTTTGACCCATAACCAAGCAAGAACCCTTCATCAACTTTAGGTGAAAACTTAGAGGATTTGAGTTTCTTGTTTAGCATGTAACATTTGCTTCCAAAGACATGAAAGTATGAGATTTTGGGCTTTTTACTGGTGAGAAGCTCGTAGGAGGTTTTCTTCAATAGTCGATGAAGATATAAGCGGTTACTTGCATGACACGCGGTGTTGACTGCTTCGGCCCAAAAGTGATCGGACGTCTTGTACTCATCTAGCATTGTCCTTGCCATCTCAATTAGCGTCCGGTTCTTCCTTTTAGCCACCCCATTTTGTTGAGGGGAGTAGAAGGCTGAAAACTCGTGCTTGATCCCTTCCAAATCAAGGTATTCTTCAACTTGAGTGTTCTTGAACTCGGTGCCGTTGTCGCTCCTTATCTTCTTGATGTTGACTTCATACTCATTTTGAGCTCTCTTCAAGAAGGTTTTGAGTACATCCTTTGTTTCACCTTTATCATGCAAAAAGAATACCCAAGTGAAACGGGAAAAGTCATCAACAATAACAAGACCATATTTGTTACCACCAATACTAATGTAAGAGACGGGTTCAAATAGGTCCATGTGCAGCATCTCTAGAGGTCTTGTTGTCGTCATGATGTTCTTGGACGGATGGCTTGCTCCCACTTACTTCCCGGCTTGACAAGCACTGCAAATTTTGTCTTTCTCAAAGCAAACATCTGTTAGTCCGATGATGTGACCACCCTTTTGGAGCTTATGGAGATTCTTCATGCCAACATGGGCTAGGCGGTGATGCCACAACCAACCCATAGCTGACTTGGCAACAAGACACGTATTCGATACGTCTTTATTAGTAGAAAAATCTACTAGATAAAGTTTTCCCTTCAAGTAGCCTTTGAATGCCACAGAGGAACTTCCTCTCCTATAGACAGTCACATCAACATTTATGAACAAACAATTGTAACCCATCTCACATAATTGTGACACGGATAGCAAATTGTAGCTCAACGATTTCACCAAAAGAACATTATTGATAGAGAGGTCTTTTGAGATAGCAATTTTACCGTTACCCAATACCTTTCCTTGCTTGTCATCTCCAAACGTGACGCTGTCCTCTTCCTCTTCTTCCTTGATTGAAGAGAACATCTTCTCCTCCCCGGTCATATGATTAGTGCAGCCACTATCAATCACTCAACTTTTTCCGCCGGAGGAGTAGCCCTACAAAACAGTTTAAACCTTATTTTTAGGTACCCAAATTTGTTTGGGTCCTTTCACGTTAGTGACAAGAGATTTTGGCACCCACACACAAGACTTGGTGTTCTTGTGGCGTTGCCCTACATATCTCGCAATTACTCTACCAAAGGCATTCTTGGTTAGAACATATAAAGCATCAAAATCATGAAAAAGCTTAGCACAATGAAGAGGGTTAGTAGTCTTGGGAGCGAGGTTTGGTGAAGTTTCACTCTTGATCTTGTCGCTTTCACCTTTGGTGAACTTCACAAACTCCTTACCATTTCTCACTTCTTTTGCATTGTGGCTCTTAACCTTCTCGTACCCAATGCCGTCCTTGACATTCGGGCATCTTGTGTTCATGTACACCTCTCTAGCGTACTTCGCCTTTTCTTGCTCAATTGCAAGCTTGTTTTGATCAGCTTGAGCAGTGAGGTTCTTGACTTGTTCTTGAAGTTGAGCAACAGCCTTTTCATTGTCAATCGATTCCTCAATCTTCACATCTTTGCACCTGTCACATATAGCAATGGAAGGGGGGCAAGACGCTTCTTTCAAGGAAGATGCTTCTTCTTTAGTTTTGCTTACTTGCAATTTAAAAGAATATAGTTTTTCCAACACATTATAATCCTCTTGAAGTGCATTGTGAGTAAACCTAAAGGTTTTGCTAGCATCATTAACTTCAGCCAAAGCCTTAGTTAATTTCTCTACTTTCTTCCTTTCAAGAGCTAGGACATTCTCAAGTTCAAGGTTTCTCTTCTTCTCAAGAATGAGCAAGTCTTCTTGCTTCTCAAGAATGTCCTCTTGCCTCTCAATTTCTTTTTCTTGATCTTTAAGCATGTTCATTAAATCAAGCAGACTAGCTACATTACCATCATCTTCGCTATCGCTAGAGTCAAGTTTAGACCTTGATACCTTAGACCCCTTTGCCATTAAGCAAACGGGTGGAGTCTTCTCGTCGTCGCTCAAGCTTCCGAACAGCGAAGTGTTAGTGGGAGTGACACCAATTGCCAAGCTTGCAATGCCTTCATTCTCAGAGTCAGAGTCGGAGTTGGAGCCAGAGTCCCATTCTTGTCCAACATGGGCCTGCATCTTGTAGTTCTTGCCCTTGTCCTTCTTGTACTCTTTGTCCTTCTTCTTCTCCTTCTCATCTTTGTTCTTGACGTTGGGACACTCTGCAATAGAGTGACCTTCCTCGCCACATTCATAGCATATTCTCTTAGATTTTCTAGATTTACCTTTGCTGAAATTCTTCTTGTGAAAGCCGCCTTTCTTCACAAACTTCTTGAACCTTCTCATGAGAAGAGCGAAGTCTTCATCATCATCGCTTTCTTCATCACTTGAACTTTGGATGTTCACCTTCTTGGCTTTGACCTTGAGCGCCACACCTTTGTCAGCGGAGGAGGTGTTGCCAATAAGAGAGTTAACTCTCTTTGCTTCTTCATCTTGATCTTGTTGAGCAAGGAGTCGCCCGAGCACTTCATCCGTGGTGAAGTTCTTGAAGTTCTCCTTCTCCCTAATAAGAGTACACAAATGTGAGTTCCAAGGTTGAAGGGCTTGGAGTAACCTTTTGTTGACTCCAAAGTCTTGAAGCTTCACTCCTAGTGCTCTTCTCTTGTTGACGATGCTCATGAGACGATCATGGACCTCTTGAGGTCTCTCATTCTTCTTTCTAATGAACAGGTTGTACTGTCCCCTTAGGAGATCTTCTCTAGCCTCCTTGACCGTGTCCATCCCTTCATGAATGATCTTCAGCTTCTTCCATATCTTGCGGGCATTACGTATACCCATCACCTTCGTGTATTCATTTGGGCTGAGTGCCGAAATGATCACGAAAGCAGCTTGGGCGTTGCGATGCATGTTGATCTCATCATTGGGTGTGGGATCGGCTTCATTCTCGAAGGTGAATCCATTCTCCACGATCTTCAGAATTTGAGGCCCCATGGACTCAAGGTAGGTGATCATCCAGAACTTCCAATGCTCGTAGAAGGTTCCATCAAAGATGGAAATCTTCCCCGAGGCTCGACCAACCTTCAGCTCATTCTTTAGTTCCCTCAGTTCATTGTAGTTGAACTGCACATTGGAGTAAGTCTCCTTGGCGACGGACGTTTCTCCAATCTTTTCGGTCAACATCTTCAATGCTCTCCTAGCGGTTAAGCTATTTAGTAGAGAGACCTTGCTCCGATACCAATTAAAAGTTGCCTAGAGGGGGTGAATAGGCAACCACCTGAAAATTCGACACTTAAAGCAAATTTATCAGATTGACAGAGAGCGAACTAGTCCGGAGTAGCGGACTTGTCCGTTAGCGGACAAGTCCGGTCGTGCGGATAAGTCCGCTAATCGCAGCGGGAATATAAATTTGACAATAAAGAACACGAAGACAAGACACAATGATTTTTTACCGAAGTTCGGCTTCACAAAGTAGCCTACGTCTCCGTTGAGGGATCCACAAAGGACCGAGTTTTGCTTAACCCCTAACCTCTCCAAGCGACCACAAAGATCAACTTGGTTCTTCACTATAATCGAAAAGGGGGTGATACAAACCTCCCGGATCTCACCACAAGAGATCGATGGATTCCGGGCGACACCTAGCCGTCTAGGAGACAAGTCTCGAAGAGTAATAAGCCCTGCAAAACCTGCAAAGAACGGATCAAGTGCTCAAGAATGATGAGGACTCAAGATCTCCTTCTTCCTTCAATCAAAACCCTAGGGTTTGAGTGGAGGTCGTGAGAGGAGGAGGAGGAATGGATCTCTAGAGCTCTAGGGCGCAAGAGGGTCAAAAAGATTGTGTTTTCAGTTACCCTAACCTGTGGGGGAAGGGGGGATTATATAGATCAATCAAAGAAAAGTTTCCAAAACTCTACTTGCGGACTAGTCCGGAGGTCCGGACAAGTCCGAAAATCGTGCAACAGTAGGATGGTCATCTCTCTGGAGTTCGGAAATCGGGCGGATTAGTTCGGGACAGACTAGTCCGGAGGACCGGATAAGTCCGTGGAATGCTCTCTGGAGTCCGCAACTAATCCGGCGAAGTAGTCCAGGGCGAACTAGTCCAGAGGACCGGATAAGTCCGTGGAATACTCTCTAGAGTCCACAACTAATCCGGCGGAGTAGTCCGGGGCGAACTAGTCCGTAAGACCGGATAAGTCCGTGGAATACTCTCTGGAGTCCGCAACTAATCCAGACATGTCCGTTCCGGACAAGTCCGGAGTTGCTGCGTGCTCCCTCTCTGGAGTCCGGCACTTGGGTGGACTAGTCCGGGGCGGACAAACCCGCTGGACCGGATAAGTCCGTTGCCAATGAGAAAAATAAGAGTGGTTTGACATATTAAAGTTTTGAGCACCTAACCCGTCTTGATAGTACGGCGGTCCTATGACTCAAAAGAATAACAAGTAAAAGAACAAGGAGCCATAGAACCAACACTTCTTCTTCTTTCTTTTTGGAGGGTCTAGATAATCTTCAATAAGATTCACCCCAGCACACATACATACAAAGAGAGATTAAAAACTTTAATTGTTTGTCACAATTCATTCCAAAATCCATAGGGATCCTAGATGCACTTTCACTTGTCAGACACTCTGATGGGCAAAGAGCCCTAACCTGAGAGGGCTGCCTGACAGTCTGGTGGGCGAAAAGCTCAAACCCGAGAGGGCTTGTCATATTTTGGGTGTCAACATATGCTCTCTGCTTTTTGGTGAAGTTCCGCACCACAAAGCATTTTAAGAACCCAAAATACCTAAGGGCAACTGTTCTTTGACTCATTGGTCATATTATGAGTTTTTAGCAACGATATTCCTCATATCAGCTAATTCCCTTTTAAGCATTTTGCCATACGCTCGGGTGATATTTCTTCAAGTATCGACCGTTGAGAGCTTTAGGCAACGATACTCCTCGCAAGTCTTCTATCATGTATGCATTTTCGGTTATGACTCTCGTTATTCTATATGGTCTTTTCAAACTAGGGGACCACTTCTCGAAATTGTTGCTCCTTGAACCAACAGGCAGAATTGTTTTCCAAACTAATTCGCCTACTTGAAAATTTTGACCTTCACTTTTTTATTGTAGGCTCTAGAAACTCGTGTTTTGTCTTTTTCCATTTCCTTTAAGGCATTCAAACGCTTATCGGTCACCTCATCAATATTATCTAACATCAATGTCCCATACTCATCGGTGGATAAGTCATTTTGTTTAGCTAATTTTAGAGCTTTTAGATTTACCTCGACGGATAAAATAGCCTCTTGTCCATACACAAGCTCTTAGAGAGTTACCTTAGTCGCTCCATGCCTAGATATCCAATGAACCCACAAAGCTTCCGATAAGACTTCATGTCACCTCTTAGGGTGATCCTCTATCTTTTTCTTAATAAGCTTGATAAATGTTTATTACTAGACTCGGCCTGACCATTGGCTTGAGCGTAATACAGAGAAAAATTGAGCAACTTAATCCTAAATAATTCGGCAAACTCACGAACATGACCTGATGTAATGATGTACCTTGATCCGTGATCAAAGTTTGCGCTATGTCGAATCTATGGATAATATGGTTAGTAACGAACTCAATTATCTCTTTATGTGTCATGTTCTTAAGGGCAACCGCTTCAGTCCACTTGGTAAAATAATACATCGCTACTAACACGAAGTGATATCCTTTCGAAGACGGAGGATGTATTTGTCCTACAAAATCCAGCCCCCAACCTCGGATTGGCTAAGGTTTGATGATGGGATTCATCATGGCAACAGGTGTAAATTGAATATTCTCAAATTTTTGACACTCTTCACAGCCTTTATAGTAACGATAACAATCGGCAATCATAGTGGGCCAATAGAATCTAGCTCTTCTCAATACACTTTATTTTTGGAGCCGATTTGTGCATACCACAAATACCTTCATGAGCCTCCCTCATATTCACATTGGCTTCTTCGTCACCTATACACTTTAAAAGCAAATCGTCTCCCGTTCGGCGATACAAATGGCCATCAATCAAAGTATATCTAAAAGCCATGTGTTGAACTTTTCGTCCTACCCTTTGTATTGGATCACGAATGTATGAAATTATAGGAGACCTCCAATCTAATGGTTCGACAGTGTCATTATTTGTCTTGCTAATAGCCGAATCTTCGAATTCTAGCACCTCATACATCGGTTTCTTAATAATAGAGAATTTTTCTTTGCTAACATTCATTGGCTCTACTGTTTTTTAGTCTAGAAACATAATATGTGCGAAACTCGTCCATTCTTTTCACCATGTCTAGGTACTTGTATAAAATATTAGGCGTATTTAATACAACTAATGCCTCCATGATGAAGTAGGAGGAAGGGAGCCCAGAACGCTGTGAGCTGTTGCTGGCGGGATGGCGTGTCGGTGCCTGAAAGGGATAGATCCACTACAAATAACACCCTTTTTGCAACACATATATGTGTCGCTACAAGTCAAAATAAAAGTTGCTAGTATCTTTACCAACGCATTCACTATATGTTGCTGCAGCTGCCGTTGCAAGGTTCTATTGCAACACATATGTATGCGTTGCAAAATGGATAACATTTTCTATTGTTACAATGTGTTGCCCTTTTGTACTTGGTTTACAACTAGCTATTCTGGAATCAGACACTGAAAACTTATAGTTCATCCACTGAGAAAAAAATGGCTCACAAGCTGCTCTGACTATTTCAGTTATCATTTATAAACATAGTATATAAATACAGTTACATTGCATTACAATAAAAAAACATGTTTGCTCAGCTGTCCTGTACAATAAGAATATATATTTCACACAACTAAATCTAGTGAGTTCTTGATATCAATTTCCATTGCTCCCTTCGCTTATCCCTGAATGACAGCATTACCTGCAAGAGCCATTCATCCATGTCACTATTTTTTTATGTGTTTTATAACTTCACAATAATACCAGCAATTGCTCAACTTGCATAGCATAAACACAGCAGTAAATGGTTTGCTTTTAAAAAGGCAGACACAATGCTCTTATAAGTAATTAGCTCGCAATAGTTTGTTTGAGGTTTGAGGTTTGATATCGGGGTGTATAGTGATTCTATGTAGTGTGATTAAAACAGACCTGAGAACTGCTGCTCTTCTCTCCTCTAGCAGTCAGCGTAACTCAGAACTTAGTCAGGCAACCTGTTTTATTACAACTAAACATCATTGATCTGGGATGCTCAAGTAGAATAATCCACTAGATCAAACGAAAGTGAGACAAATGATATGGCTGGAAATCGAAACCCTGAATTAAAAATAATAGAGTTTGGATATCAGAAAAGTACCTGGTCCTTTGAATCAGGAAAAGAATCAATCACAGAATACACTATCCCACCATCATAAATGCTTGAATACCTGCAAATCTCTAGCACCTGTGAGTCGCGTGCATTTTAGAAATGTCCGAGGAAAACTTCCATCAGTTATATCTGGGCAATTTATTTGTAATTTAGTACTGAACTATCAGAACTAAAAAAAAAAGTTTCATTGCACAACTAAAATCAATGTCTTCTGAAATGATGGCCCAAAAATTTATACTATTACAGGCACATTAGGGATGTTTTAGGAATCAGTTTTGATCAGTCATAAACATATTCGGGTACCGTCAGTGTCTTGCAGAAGTAGTTTGTTGGCTGCTTGCTCGTGATCCCCATCTCCACGGACAGGTAGCATTTCTATGCTTGCTGCACAATAGATCAGCACACGATCAAAACCATAAGAGCCACATGTTGCCCAGGTCGATACAGGTGAAGAAAAATAGTAATTAACACCTGATGATTTATTGGTTCAGTAGCTGCAGCATCATCTGCACGTACACTCCATCCGTGTTGACATCCACCTTTACTGATATCTATCGGCATCCATGGGCAACGAAATAAAAGGTTATACTCATAGAAAAAATATAAGGGAGTACCTACTGTAAGAACAGTCAGCTAATATAATCCACGAACTCTGGATCAACCAGTGCCCTGAAGAAAAAAACTGACAAGATCTGAAAAATAAAAACGATACCAACAACTTCATGTACTCCTCAGTTAAGATTCGAATCCACAGGGAAGCTGACCACCAATCCTCCACTGAGTTGCGGCAAAGATGCACTGCCATCATCCCCAACAACGGTCGAGATCTGCTGCGAGTAGCACTTGCTTCAATGTCCTGCCATGATCTAAGAGCCATAGATAGATGAGGAGGAAACGCAGATGGCTGTGGCCTGTGAGGGGCTGTGGAGCCGCTGACCGCCGCACTGGCTAACCCTAGAGTTCTTCCAGTTTCTTTTTTCTTTTTGCCCAGATGGAAGTGTCTACTTAAAACGTGGGCGGGGTGATGCGTGTTGGGCTGGGCCACCGACGTATGTTGCAAGACAAATGTTGCTATATGTCTGTTTGTGCTGTAGTGATCACCCAGGCGTACATTGCAGCAACATCTGCGAACTGCTGGTAGGCCAGCCATAGGATAGTTTGCCACAAAGGATATACCCCTGAATAGGGGTGTAAAACAATGCCGCTGAGGTTACTTTAAAACCTTTTAGTTAAAAAAAATGAACTAAGTTTCATAATTCTCCTCTACTTTTGAAAAATTAGTTCATTTTATTGATATAAAGAGATTCTGAGTTAACCTTAAGTGCACCTATTTATACCCCCTACCCCTTCACGCTGGCCAAAGACAGCGAGGATAAGATGCGCCGCAAAGCTAAAATAGATTGCGATCCGCCGCCATCATTGGTCCCAGAAATGCTCCTACCAACACAAAAAACGAGAGGCTGCTGATTGACAAATTCGAGTTAATTAAAAGCAATAAGTGGTCAGAACAAGAGCTTTTTGAGACATACCGGTACGCCACCAGGTCGGGTACCTAACCTTTATTCGATAGGGCTGGTAGGAACCAATAGGCTGAAAGATGGAACTCGGGAAATAAATGGTTGTCCAATTGTATGATGGACACCTCACACAAATACTTGGATCTTCAGATGCAGGAGGCCGACTGCGCTAACGACAAAGGATATATTAAGGGTAATGAGAGTGCGAACAAACTGCTGGCGGCTACATACCGTATTTTATTGTTACAATGCATGTGATCACCTCAAGTTGTTACTAGGGTTCTATGGTTTAGCCTTTAGACCACTAGTCTGTACCTACCCTTGTTTCATATGTACACATATTTGTCAGCACTGCCATCTGAGGTTTGCACAAAATGGCAGAGGAGCAAGATGACCGATGAGTGAGGTACGTAACTAATGGTACTTCGACAAGGCTAAGGTTAAAGAGTGATGCAACTTGTCCAAGTGTTCATTTGTTTAGCATTACTTACTTTCATAGTTTACATTGCTCAGCTTGCTCAGTAGTTGCACACACGATGTATATACCATATTTTTGTTACATGTGGTCACCTCAATTTGTTAGCATTCCTTGGTTTAGGCTTTAGACCACTAGTCTATACCTACTCTTATTTCATATGTGCACATAACGCTCAGCTCTGCTGTCGTAGGTCGAGGAATCGAAAACGGAGTATATTCTACGTGCATGTTTTGGAATCCGAGGTTTGCACGAAACGACAGAGCAGCAAGATGACTGCTGAGTGAGGTAAGTAATTAATGGTACCTTGAGAAAGCTAAGGTTAATGAGTGATGCAAAGGGTTTAGCTCAAAAATATAAAAAGTTACCCGTCGAGGTACCATTTAGTAACCAATAAACATCTAGCGAGAGGCTGATTGTACACTTTAGTAACACAAACTAGATGACTCGGCGTGTTGCCGCGGGAATTTATGGATGATTAGAGATGACTTATTATAGAACTCATAATCAAACAAATGAATAAAAAAAGCTCACGGATATAAATGTGCAAAACTTAATATCTTAATTCATATGTTCAGAATATCTAACCTGAGCATAATGTAAAGAACAGTATGAATGTTGTGCATATTTACTTTCTCTTCTCCTTCCCTAGTGAGCGGTTGACCATCAATGGGAGCTGCAGCAGCAGCATTATGAACTTTTGCACTTTTTGCCGATTGCATCAAGAAAGAAATATATCAAGTCAGAATAAAAAAAGGAACCGTAACAATATACAACATAACATAACTATTAAGTAATATAGCTGCCAGCTTGCATTCAAATATCCATAAACATAACTCCGGTAATAGTTAGAATGGATATTTGGAGCATATCACATACAGCTAATTATCAAACTCATGAAAGAATTCAGGTGAACAAATTTCTACGAACCAGTGGCCATTTCCTTGATCTCCTTCTCTATCCAACACCCGTATTGACAACTGACCATACAATCGACCATAAACAATTAAAAATGTAAAGCAAAGCTACAATTGATACACCACTTTTAGCTTTTCAGGTGAATATACAAAGAATTTAGGCATAACATACACTTTTAAAAAGTTTATTGGAACTAAAAAAACAAAAGGCTAATAACTTAATATACATATCAATATGAAGATTCAATTTCCTTAAGGTACTCTGAACTCTGAAATATGCTTTAATATAAAGTCACAAAACTAACAATATGGGAGGAAAGCGATTGTGTGACAAAAAAAATAGATGGCATACTGCACATGGTAGATAATTGAAATACACACTTAAGCATCAATTTATTCACTCTTCGGGAGTAACCTAGGGGCAATTCAAAGCATATTAGCATAACTTATTTGCTATCTCTAATTTTTTATCTAACATGTTATCCGTCACGTTATATTATCTAGCATGTTGGATCCCAAAGTGACAATGTTTAGAAAATGAATAGGAATAACGTACGGACTGAAGCTGAACATGATGTAGGTATATACGTGTGAGGTCATTCACTGCACTTCCTTGTTGAATCCACACTCTGATTAAAATTGGCACAGAATAGTGGTGAAATGGTGTCCTGGGAAACTCATTCTTTATAAAATGGCATAAAAAAGACAAATCATCATTTGTAAATGACATCACTATTGCATGTACTGGTTAATATTACTGACTTGCATCACTGTTGTGGATCAACTGGATCATTTGAGGCACTGGCCTGCTTGGTGGTGAGCTCGGTGCAATCCATCACGACGGCATGCCCAGCATCGCAATGAAAATCACTCAAAAAATCAATCATGGATCAGATTGGAAGCCACTCTCTTCCACATTCGAGGGACTGACCTGCTCGTTGGTTAGTTCGCCATGAGACAACACAGCGGCAGGCCCAGTAACCCTAAAACCCACCTGCAAAAATCAATCCGAGATCAGATCGAAAGCCGACAGTCATGATATGGACATTTTTTACTTCCAAAATCTGTCCATGAAGGTAAGAATTCCTTGCTAAGAGATGATAGTAGTGGTATATATGGAACTTTATGATGAGAGCACTATTTAGTAAAAAGAACTAGCTACTTACAGCGATATAGTGCGCAAAACAAAATGATTGCTGCTCCCATTGAATGCCTTGTAACTATTATGTTGATATATCAATATAATTTTCTTGCCTTGCAAACAGCAACCCCGACTGTACCTTAAAAAAATTACAGATCTCATCAGGAAAGGAACATAATGGAACAAAAGAAATGCGGAATGGGGGAACCTGGATGAGGTGTCGACGGTGATTAGCATGTGTTCGGTGAAGTCGTCTGCAGGTACGTGGGTGGGGGCACGATCAACACAAGATTTGATTTTCACGCTGAAAAAAATCAGCGGCACAAAAAGCTGACCTCATGGGCCAGATATGCCACGGCATACCTAAAATTTTTAGCTCAAATTAGTCGTAATGCATATGTCAGTTAAAGTTTTAATTTTAACAGATATCTAAATAGTAAATATATATATAATCTCAAAATATTGCTATATTGTGTACCAGATTTAGTAGGGATGGTAATAATTAAATTTTAGATATTGATATAGGTCTATGTTAGACTGTTATTTTTATCTAAGTATCTAAATTAATGTTTACATACTCTTTAGGTATGTATTAGCCGTTTTACCTAATACCTTTTCTATTCAGATATTATTGCTCCGCCGTAATTTTTGATACCGAATACAGTTAGTTCAATTGAAATCTTCAAACAAAATACATGAAATATTTAATTTTAAATAGCGAAATACTTAATAAAAAAATAGAACTTTTGGTCTGTGGTGATAGAATATTTGGTTTTTTTAATTTCTCTTTCTCTCTCTTATGAGTTTGAGTTTACCATGTATTTACACGTTAGACTTTGTTTAGACTGCATGATTTTTAGACCTAGTAAATTAGACTAAAGTTAGATAGTATGAGATGGTTATTTGGTCATCTCGGATGAAAAGAACAAATGCTCTGTAGTTTGCTCAGTTTTTTTTTTCTCTGGTCTTTAGTGACTGACACTGCTATCATATTTATTGTTATCTTCGTTCGTACAGCTGCAAAAAAAAAATTTTGGCATATTTTTCGTACAATTCTAAGTACGCCACTGGGTGCAACCTTCTTCATTGTAGAGCAGCTTTCATCTCTTTGGGTTTATCCTGGCTGATCCCAAAACCAGCACCAGAAATCGCAATGGAACCTCAATCTGCACAGAAATAAAAATCACGAGTTTTTAGAGAGGGATCTGTCTGTCAACTGTGGGAAGTGAGGGGGGGGGGGGGGGGGG
>BCLF01000163.1:9070-41001 GCA_001602275.1 Zoysia japonica | reverse complement strand
AGGATGCAGTGGCAAGGAGTGGAGGGTAAGCGTGCGGTGGGAGAAAGAGGAAATAAGCTAAATTGTTAATAACATAGCAGGTAACTAAGCTAATTGTTACATGCTATTGTCAACAACATAGCAGGTAAATAAGCTAAATTGTTACAGTACTTATACAGTGATGTAGCAAAAAATGAAGACTTTAAAACTATAACAAACTACCACGATGAACAATTTGCAACCTTCGTCCGATACTGAAAATGAGTTCTATGTTACAGATAGTGTTGAGCAAAGCAGTTTCAAAAATGATGGCTTGACTATGTTGGATAGGAGTAGCACAATTCAGACAGCAAAGCAAATCTCCCCAGCACTACTTACACAGCAATGACTATGTTGGATAGCATATTTCAGACAATACAGCAAATCTCCACAGCACCATTTATTTAGACAATGCTGACCTTGTGCACTGGGACATTCCCAGCCAGCGAGATTGGCCCCTCGAACCGCTTCCCGGGCAGCAGCAGTTGCAGGGCGGGAATGGGCCAGATGGACTTGAACCCCTCGACCACGCCGCAGTCCCAGAGGTACTCAAAGGTCCGCTTCATCGTGTACCACCTGCATCACCCGCGCGCCGGCGAGGTCAGTAACGGATGCACAGTACACGCCACGCACGGATCAAACCGAGTTCCCACCCAGCCAGCCAATCGAGGCTTCGCTGAAGCGGCGGGATTCGGGTCGATCTGCACGGCGGCAATGTCATGACGGGAGCGAGGGAGGGGAGGGCAGAACTAGTGGCGGATCCAGGCCCGGTGCTGGGGGCTGCAGCACCGATCGTCAGGCCGAAAAACACGAAGCATCTCTGTTCAGTAATGGCTCAAAAAACTTGTTTCACCTGGATCCGCCACTGGGCAGAACTGACAGGAAGAGGCGGAGGAGGGAAGGAGGCGAGCTGAAAAGATATGATGCGGGCGGTGGGATGCAGGGCGGCGGAGGCTGGGCCGGTGAGAGAGAGATGGAGAGAGAGGGAGGCGGGGCGGCGGGGACTGGATGAAAGAAAAGCGGGGGAGGGTAGGCAACTGTGAGATGCGTCGGGGGTCCGGGGGAGGTGGGCGCGGGGAGCTGAAGCGGAACACACGACGGCTGGGTGCGGCGATAGGGACGTGGTTCGACGGTGCGGATGAACAACGCTGGAGATCTGACGGAAGGTAAGTTTGATGGATCAGATAATACCTATCAGAGATCCAATGTTTAAAACAATAGAAGTGATGTGGCTCGATGAGAATCCAGTTTTAATAGTCAGTGTGTGACACTAATATAAATATTATGGATGTGTAGTGGTAATGAGTACTCTCTCTAGTATAAAAAAGTCATTTTGGGCAACGACATGGCGTACAAAATATAGCTTTGACTCTTATATTCAATAAAAATATTACTAAAAAGTGATGTATGTATACTTATATGAAAATATTTTTAGGCAAATTTAATCATATAATTTTCATATTTTTTATCTTAAAAAATTAAAAAAATATATTTTTAATGTTTCACTAAAATATTGTCTAAAACAAACTACTTTTTTATCGCGGAGGGAGCAAGGACAAACTGCATGTGGCTGAGTTAATAATGGAAGTCAGATAAATGACAATTTATCCATTTGTTCTGCTATCCATGAAGCTGGTCCAGTATTCATCTGTTTAGCATTTAATGGTTTGTATCGTTCAGCTTGAATAGTTGTACACACGACATACTGTATTTTTTGTTACGTCCCATGTGGTCACTCAATTTGTTAGCATTCATGATTTAGCCTATAGACCACTAGTATGTACCTACTCTTATTTTATACTACTATGTATATATAGCTCTGCCGTCGTGTGTTGAGGATTTGAACACGGAGTACTCCCTCCGGTCTAAAAGGGAAGTGGTTTTAAATAAAATTTTAGTTAAATATTAGGAATATAAATAAATAATTTTTAATTTGTTAATTTTATATTTGTGAAAAGTATATGATTAGATTTGTTTTTAATTAAAAGTACTTTTATAAATATACATATATCATTTTTTATAAATATTTTATAAAAATAGAATTCAAAGTTATGTTTTAGAGACCACATTGATGTTCAAAATGACTTCCTTTTTAAAACTAGAGGGAGTAGATTCTAAAAACCTTTATGGGTATCCGAGGTTTGCACAAAATGACAGAGCAGCAGCAGCATGGCCATTGAGTTATGTGGTTATAGGTACCTCGACAAAGCCATGGTTTAAAGAGCACTTCCTTGGATCCAAAATATAAGTATTTTTTGGTTTAGTCAAAGTTAAATTTTATCACTTTAACCATTACTAATTAAAAATTAATATTGTTTTATCATATAAAACATCATATAAAAATTATATTTTTTCAGATTCATCGTGAAATAAACTTTCATAAAAATATATTTTTATATTAGAAATTATGTAATTTTTTAGATATTATTACCAAAAGTTAAAAGAATTTTACATTAATTAAACCCAACAATGCTTATATTTTGGAACAGGGATAGTATGACACAAAGCTTTAGCTGACATATATAAAAAAGGATAATACTCAGTTTCATCACTTAACTATTGTTAAAAACTCAATTTCACCCTCGACTTTTGGAGGTTCAGAAGTCTAATTTAGTCTCTGAACTTTTGGAGGCTCCGTTTCATTGTTGATCTGACGTGGCTGTCATTGTAGCATGCTACATTAGCACAAGAGCTTTACGAGACATACCGGAACGCCACCACAGCGGGCACCTTTCTTCAATAGGGCTGGATGGAGCTAATAGGTTTGGAAGATGGAACTTGGAAAATGAAGGGTTGTCAAGTTGTATGATGGCCACCTCATACAAATACTTGGATCTTCGATTGGATGCAAGAGGCTGACCGTAGTAACGATAAATTAAGGTCTAGGGGTAATGAGAGTACCAACAAATTGCTGACGGCTGAGTTAAGAAAGGAATTCAGATAGACGACAACCTATCCATCCCTTCAGCTATCAATGCAACTTCTCTAAGTGTACATGCGTTTAGCATTTCAAGGTTTGGATCACACGGCTTGAACAGTAGTTGCACACACGTTGTATGTAAAGTATTTTTGTTACATTGCATGTGATCGCATGTGATCGCGTAAATTTGTTAGCATGCCATCGTTTAGTCTTTAGATCACTAGTCTGTGACTACTCTTGTTTCATATGTACACATAACTTTCAGTACTGCTGCGTCATGTGTTGAGGAATCAAATACGGAATATATTCTACGTGCTTGTTTGTGCATCCGAGCCTCCGAGGTTTTCACCAAATGACAGAGCAGTAAGATGACCGCTGAGTGAGGTTCTACGTAATTAATGTACCTCGACAAAGCTAAGGTTAAAGAGTGATGCAAAGGTCTAGCTCAAAAATATATGAAAAAAAATATCTTTTTCACCGCATAGTAGGAAAAGATGAGACGACTTTGAGACTGCTCTCAAGGATGCAGGTTATCTAACTACTATTTTATTTAATTTGAAGACCTAGACCAATCAATGTTAATCCCTAGCTCTATTTATAAGATACTGTACCATTGTCAATGCAGGTGCCATGCGGGCTGCTGTTGAGTAGGGGTGAAAATGGGCTGAAGAAAATAAATTAAAAATTGTAAAGGTCTGATCGGATTAGGATCGAACAGAAATTGTATTTATTTTTGAACTAAAATTTAGTGAGAGTCGAAATAATTTGTGAAAAGATCCACCGACTGAGGCTTTTTTTTTTACACCCCTGACGAGTACAAGATGTCTATGCGATGCAGTCTTGTGCTAAAAGGAAAAGTGAAAATCCGGGGCACCAATGTCCCAGGGACACATGCGGGTCAACTGTCATCCCGCGCCCTAATGTCGCGTCCGAGTTCTGAGCATACGCAGCAAGGTAGGGCACACAAAATCGCTTGTAAACCGCAGTTTTCGATTAAACCACTGTGGCCTCAATTTTAGCGGTCGACCGATTTTTGTTTTAAAAATTTAAAAAAATTTAAAAATTTGAAAAAATTTAAAAATTTAAAAACCGCTCAATCCAAGCGGTTTACCGCAAAAACCGTTGAAAAACCGCTCAAACCAATTTGATTTCAAATTTAAAAACAGTAAACCGTAAAAACCGCTCGGTAAACCGTAAAAATCACTCGATAAACCGTAAAAACCGCTCAGTAAATCGTAAAAACCGCTCGATTTTCTCTCAAAATTTTGATTTTTGAATTTGTTTGGTTTTTTAACAATTTTCACAGTTTTTACAATTTTTATCAAATAGTTTCGCGGTTTACACAGCTCAAAACCCACATGCCCGGGTCTATGAGCAAATGCAGCGGAGCAGGGACAGCTCTCCTTGCCCCCACCTGGGTTTGTAAGTACACGACGAGTGGGTACAGCTGTCCTCACGGCATCTTGGGTTCTTTGAGTGGGCGCGGCGGAGCGGAGTGTGGATAGCAGTCCTCGCATGTACTTTAGGTCCCGGGTAGGAGGAGTAGCTCGCAAAGTCAGTCAAATGGCATCTGGGGACACGACCACTAGTCACCCTGTGCACGTATTGGGGCCCCCAAGCAATCTGATGAGCTTTTGAGAGGACTGTCCAGAGAGACTAACAAACATATAGCAAGAGCTTGTATACTTTAGTAATGACAAGGGTGTAAAAGTAAGGTGTAAGGGTAATGAGCACTTTCTCCGGTATAAAAAAGTCATTTTTAGACAGTGACACAGTTTTCAAAACATAACTTTATCTTCTATTTTTAAAAAATATTTATTAAAAAGTGACGTATGTATACTTGTATAAAATTATTTTTAAAGATAAATCTAATTATATTATTTTTTTCATATTTCTAAACTTATCAAATGATTTTTTTGCGGATAAATGAAAAATTATTTTAATTTATATTTCTAATGCTTCACCAAAATCCAAAACAACTTTATTTTTATACCAGAGGGAGTACAAACAAACTGCATGTGGTTGGGTTAATAAAAGAAAGTCAGAGAAACGACAATCTAACCATTCCTTAAGCTATCCATGAACCTTGTCCAGGTGTTCATTTGTTTAGGATTTCATGTTTAGATCGCTGGACTTGCACAGTAGTATACATGTAACGCATCTTTTGTTATGTCGCATGTGGTCACCTCAATATGGTAGCATTCCATGGTTTAGCCTTTAGACCACTACTCTGTACCTACTCTTATTTCATACTGCATTCGTTCCAAAATAAGTGATATTTTTTATTTTTTTTAAATCAATGTTTGACTATTCGTTTTATTTAAAAAAATTATGAAAATACAAAAATAAACAAGTCAAGCTCAAAGTACTCCTTCTAATGAGTCATTTCGCAATAAAATAAATAATAATTTTACAAATTTTTTGAATAAAATAAATGATCAAAGGTAAAAAGTTTAAAAATTTGAAAAGACATTTATTTTAGGATGGATGGAGTACAAGTATGTGCACATAATTCTCAGCTCTGCCGTCCTGTGTCAAGGAATCGAATACAGAGTATATTCTATGTGCCTGTTTGGGCATCCGAGGTTTGCAGAAAATGAAAGAGCAGCAGCACCATGACCGTTGAGTCGTTATTATAGGTACCTCGACAAAGCTAAGGTTAACGAGTGATGCAAAGCTAGCTGACATATATAAAAAAGGGATAATACTTAATTTCATCCTGAAATACTGTTAAAAGGTCAACTTAATCCCTAACTTTCAAATTAAAGGTCTAATCCAGTCTTGAAATTTTGTTAGAGGCTTGGTTTCCCTGACCCGAATTGGCTATCCACATGGCATGCCATGTCACCACATGGCATGCCACATCAACTTCAATTTTAAATTTTGAATTTCAAATCGATTTATTCCTTAAACCGTAACTCTATTTTCTGATCCTTTTGAATCATAGTGTTTCTAAAAATTAATGCAAAAAAAGTGATCCTATACGATATAATTTTTAAATATTTGGAACGAAATCGGAGGTGAAAATTTATATACCCCACGTGAATATAATTTAGAATTCTTAAAATTTTAAAACTTAAAAAATACAAATTTATAAAATTTTTATTGCATTAACAAAATGGCATTTCCAACATTTGATTGCGTTAAGAGTCAATTTGTTAAAATATGAAACTTTATATAAAAATATCAAAAATATGAAACATTTACAAATTATTAAATTCAAATATATATATGATACATCAATATATTGATTTTTAAAGTATTAAAAAACGTAACCATATTAGGATTTTTTGTTACATTAATTGTAAGAAACGTGATGGTTCAAATGATCTGGTTTGAGAGAAAAATCAAGTTAGTATTGGTAATCTAAAATTGAAGCAGATATGACATGGCATATGTTGATGTGTCATGGCACATATGCAGCCACGTAAGACCAGGAATAAAACTGAGCTGAAGTTCAAGTAGTATTAAAACTTTCTTCTTGGAGTGCAACCAAATTCCTTTTTTCCTCCTCTATGAGCAAAACCAAATTCTCTCTCTCTCTCTCTCTAGTCGATGAGCCCATCCACGTTTCTCTTTCTCTCCCTCTCTCAATGCTCGTGGCCACGCAGCTAGCACCTCAGCCTCGAGCCTCCGGCTTCCCCAAATCTCACCGGATTCCGTAGCTTTCCCCCTAAGTTAGCGATGGAACCATGGAAATCAGTCCCACTGATTTGACAAAAATCTCGATCAGTCAAAACCCATCCCAAATTGAAAAATCAAATCTTGAACAACTTTTTTCTGGAATGCTATAGTAAACCAACCTGTTTTTTGGTTTGCCAACCAGTTATACGGTTTATTGATCAGTACAGTTTCAACAGTTCTAAACTTTAAAAATTTTAAACCCACCGGTCTCACTCCACCGGTTTTTTAAATTCCCAAAAAAAAGTTCAAATTTTCAAATTTTGGGATTTTATTTTGCTGAAGACAAGCCTGTAACACTTCGTGTTTACGAATAATGAGACACTTCATTCGAATTCAAAAATTTCCGAAAGATCCGAGCTCGAAGAAATTCAAACTCAGTTCCAAATTAGTCCCAAGTTTAAATTTTGAAATTCAAAATGTGAGCTCAAATATTTTAATGAAATATTGTGAAACAAAAATCTCTCTGGAAAGTTCTTGCAACCAATTGAATTTTAGAAGTTTTTGGAAAAATTTTAATTTGAGGTTTAAAAGCTTAAATAAATTATTTTCCTTTAAAAACTAACCTGTCTTCAAAATTTAATATCTTTTATATTATTTCGATTTTAAACTTATGTCCAAAATAAAAGTTGTTCCTTTTCAAAAGATTTACCATCCTACCAAATTTCAGAATTTTTGGAGCTCGGAAATGGTGCATTTCGGGTCAAAAACAGAAGTGTGCGCTGACAATCAGGGAAAAATTCGGAAAAATTGGAAAATTCCGTGGGGCCCGCTTGTCAGCCAGACTACTCCCTTATCCCCAACCTCCTGCGGCCACCACGCTCGGACAGGTGCCAGCCGCACGCCTCTCACCGTGCATGGATGCCACGCCTCCGGTGACGTGCCCCCTCGAGTAATCCGCGCGAGTAGCACTCCCATGGCCAGCGCCTCTCTTTCCCTCTCCCTGCTCTCTCATTCTCGGCTCTCATCCCGCCCCGACCGCACGACCTCGTCACCGTGAACCACCGCCACCGAGCAAGGCTCCAGCCCGAGGTCCCTGACAAGCAGCAGCGCCACTTCCTTCTCGCACTCCCTGCCGCCCCAACTCACCTCCCTTTTCACTGAGACGCCCCCATTTCAATTTTTCTCCAAGTTTTGGTGTTTTGGAATCACCGACCGCTCTCCGGCGAAATCCGACGAATCTCGGTGGAGCTACCTCGATTCTCCTGGTCCATAGCTTCTTGTCTTCCTTGAACACCCCTAGAACCACGAATTTCTGAGAACCAATGACTCTCGCAGCAGGAATTGAGAAGAACGTCGCCGTCGGCCACTGAACCGTCGACCCCCGCCGACAACAACCATCTTCAAGGCCCCCTTGACGACGTCTTCTTCCGTGCCGTGCTTCTTCGCCCTCCGGTGAATCTGTAGGAGCAAGTTTGGCCGGTTTTTGGCAACCGAGTCGAGCTCTACGCCTTGCCGAACACCGCGCCGCACCATATCTTCGGTGAGGCCCTCTCCGCGGCGACCACGCCATGGAACTCCCCACGTCGCGGTGATCCTTATGGTGCCGGATTTTTCCTGTATTTGCACGGAAGGGAGCAAACACGGCGAGCTCGCCGTTGCTCCGGTGAGTCGGTCGCCATGCGCGCTGCGCTGGGCTGAGCTCGCCCCAACCGGATCTTCCGCGCCCATCTGATCCGATGTGAACTAATCGTGTAGCCAACCGTGTGGCATCTGCTTATACGGGCCGGATCCTGTGTGTCCACACGAGGATCTTTTGCGCCAACCCTGAGGCCCGCTGTGTGGCCTGTTTTTCTCCCCCCCCCTGGAAATTTTAATTATTTGTGAAATCAATTGTTAATTGTTCAGAAATTTGTATTATCTTCCAAAAATCATAGAAAATTCATACGAGCTCCAAAAATTACAAATAATATACCGTTGGAATACTCTCATCATGTAGAATATTTTAGAGCTTCCAAAGATGCATTTTCAGCATTAGAATAATTTTTAAAAATTAAACAAAGTGCATTGCACATGCATGCATATCATCATTTTTCATGCATAATTAAAAATGTGAAAAATACATAATTATGTTCTATTGACTAATATATGTCATCTTAGAATTATTTAGGATTTATACACTTATATATCAATTATAAATAATTTATTACTCTTATATATGAATTAAATCATTAGAAATTCATAATATTGCACTAAAATATAAAAATTGGTCCAGAAATTAGTTGATAGCTTTGTTAGTATTTTGAACAACTAAATTTGTGATTTATGCCTTCAAGAACCATATTAAGAAAATTTAGGAGTAATCTTCCCTATTAGGAATTATTTAGTATTGTATAGAAATTCATTTCGGAGAACCATTTCATATAAATTCCAGCAGCACCATGGTTTAATAAAGTCCTTTTCATGAAATCATCTCATCGCATATTCATCCTTGTCATATGCATTTTTGAGCCTATCATCGCATGTGAGCACCCTTGTCACATTGCGATGACAAGTAAAATATTAGATGTCATTAGATGCATAACTAATCGCACTCGCATATCATTTTCCACATTTAGAAAACGTCGCGGAAGACCAAGATCTAGCGCGGATCGCTCCGGAGTCGTCCGTCGCTGAAGACCTTCCTCTTGTTTGTGCTAACTCTCAGCAAACCGAAGGCAAGCCCCGGTGCATTAATCCTGTTTAAACTTTTTGTTTTATCACTATATATTATTTAGCTTTTGTATTGTGCATTAAGTTGTAGGAGTTGTATGGAACCCTAAAATGCATGATAGTACCAATTACTCATAGTGAGTATATATTGGTACAGGTAACTCGATGTAGAGCTAGGCTATGAGTTCTAATCAATGGTAGAAGTCAAGTGAATGAAAAACCTCACTCGCGAGATTATAGGTTAGACCTTACTCCACACTTGAATAAACCTGAGACCGGGCGGGGATAGAATATAGGAGGGATTGAGAAGGCTGGGCCTTCGCGGTGGTAGCCCTGTCTGTGTCGGTTAAAGACCGATTCGAGTATGGCCCTGTTGAGCAAGTTTAAATAATACCGAATGCATACTGGAGACATGGGATCCAGAAAACTGATGTAGCTCAATACCGTACTGGTTGAACGTTCCCCTACCACTCTTTCGGCGGGGTAGTAGAGAAAAGCCTTAGATCTAACCATAGATGCATCCGGCGTTGTGATCGTAAGGAGGACCATGTGCTTGGGAGCGGTAGGCCTCGGACCGACTCTATGGTATTGTTACGAAAGGTTGCCACGTGCGGCTTCTGGGAAGCGCGTACGTGTCGTGTACTTCGGATTTTTTTCAGCTGGTGTAAATCGATTATAATCGCTGCCTCTCACAGTAACGAGTACCACTTGTTCACTGTGTCATGTCGTAGTAACAACTGGACTAATAATAATGATAATATGATTTGTTTGCTTAGTTATAGGAAATTGTTTGATAACCATGTCTGTTATAGTTTATAGTGCAAATTAAATTTACATTTCGTGAACTTAACTTATCGCTAAAAGTTGAAAGTAAGGATCCACGTTGAAGCTATGTTTTATGTAAATGGCTATCCCCTGAGTTAGCCTCTCATGCTTAGGAGTCGGCTGTAGTTAATAGAGAGGGTTGCGCTGCTTTGGCTCTCCTTTTTCGGTGAGGAAGGAAGTGGTATTACAGCACTCTGTTTCGATGAGGACAGTGAGATGCGGTATGGATGAAACTTCTAGGAAAGCGAGGAGAGACCCTGTGAGAACGAGCCAAGGCTCGGTTGGTCAGCAGCTCCAGGCGGGCGTGCGACCACCTGGTTCGATCCGGGGGTATCCAACTCGGGCTCTCAACAATAGGAAGGCAATGTCTTTGTGGCGCATCGGACTCTGTGGTATCGAACTCGGGCTCTCACGCGTGGAGCAACAATAGGAGAGCGATGTCCTCATCGCGCGTTGGACTCTGGAGTTCGGTGATCTTTGAAAGGATGTGATCTCGGTTGCTGAGTATAGTTGTAGATCTAAGATTGTACGTGGGGTGTGTTGGTGTGTGTTGAGGTGTGAGTGTGAGCGTGTATAAAAACAGATACTACAGCTGTATTCTGTATTCGGTAAGAGATGCTTAAAAAAAGAGAGGAGAGACCGTGCTGTTGAGAGAGACGATGAAGCCTGTCGGAGAGCAGGCGACGAATTCTTAAAGTCGTCGTTCGTACTCGGTATTCTTTGGTGCGGCTCGTTGTTGTGCCGTAAAGCGTGACATGTGGCTGTACAGAGGTTCATTTATTCCTTCTCCATGTGATAACACTGCCTAAGGCTTCTCTGTAACCTAGGATTTTTATAGAAATTGTGCAAAAATTTCACAAGAATTAGTTCAGTTTCACAGAAAAAACATAAGAATAAATTTTTTTTTCTTCCAATCCAAAGGAGGCCCTAGTGGTAATCCAACAGCTCGAGGGCACAAGGTGATCAGAAAGCTGTCAGTGTGTACGCGCATGTATGTACTTCTACCCTCTATTTCAAAAATATTTTTTTTTAATTTTCAAACATCTTTTTTTAATTATTTATTTTATTCAAAAGTTTTGTGAAAAATTATTTTATTTTATTGTGAAATGATTCATTGCTAGAAGTATTTTAAGCTGAATTTGTTTATTTTTGTATTTTTTAAATATTTGAAATATGATGAATGATCAAATATCAATTTTAAAAAATCAAAAATATCACTTATTTTGACACGAAGAGAGTATATGACTTCAATCCGCCGTAGGTGATTCGGTTGCTTTTTTATAGGGCAATTAATTAACTTGGAGTTAGGACTTGACGCTACCTACATACAAAATCGACTTGTCAATTTAATCCTACGCACTAGTAATCTAGAAACCGAATAAAGTAGAGTACTATATTTTTTTGGCCATATGTGGTGCGCACCTTTAATTTTCTTATTATCAGCATTGTGTCTAGTCCACACACGAGACCTCTGATCCGGTACGGATGCACAGTTAGACGCTTCATTGTTACTACGTAGTACTTGATTCCGTATGTTTCTGCACTTCCCATTAATTTTTTATTTTGAAAAGGCCACTTTCTATCTTTTTTTTTTGTTGAAAAGAAACACTTTCTATCATTTGTTTTGAAAAGGAACACTCAGATGAAGTCAAGGAACCTCATGTATTGCAGCAGCGTACTACAAGACTTCGAAAAGGTCTAACAAACATAGCTTAAATTACATTCATCAAGTTGGCGCAGCGATTCTTATTCAAGCATCACACCTACTCGATAAGTACTAGCACACCACAGGCAACGCTCGCGCGAAGGGCGAGACTTCTAATCTCCGTAGTCGATGTCATTCTCGTCATCTTCATTCTCTGAACAACAACAGCAAAGGATGGGGTGAGTACAAAAAGTACTCAGCAAGCCCTAACGGTATGGAGGGATAAGGTGTGTGAAAGACGAAGCACGGAAATGCTTATTGTTTTTGTTTTGTGGAAAGAAAGATTTTATGCAGGGGTTTCCTGATGGAAAAGCTTTTGAACAGAATGGAAAACAATTTTTATCATCTTTTAGTAGGGTGGACCTGAGGAAGGCTTTCACTCCTTCCAACAGTTTCTAGATTTTAGTCTGGCACTAGCACGCATCTATGCAGGCCCTTGGCGCACAGGCAACACATTTTAAAACACGGGTGTCTACGCACACTCACACTCCAAGGACAGTATGAAAAACTAATCGTATGGTAGCCGATCAATAGCATGCCAATACTGTGACAACGGTCTATCCGAAAGGATTTTACACTCTGCAGAGGTTGTACATTGTACCCACAGGTTATGCTACCCCTGATCAACATAGTTGCGTAACGCTTACCCCACTACTATATAGGCTTCCACAGATTCCACCCAAGATGTACACACGGGCTATCTGTCGGGTTATCACCCACACCCGATGACGCGACAGTACATTCTCGAGCCGGATCGTGAAGATTTACCATATTCACGTCTTTTGTTGGTCCCCTACTACACCTGGTATTACCAAATTAAGAGCTGTATCTGTGGGCTTACGATCCCATGACGCGGGCAATTACATAGTCGAAAGCTAGATAGCGAGTTATCTCACGCCCTTCTCCTGTCTCTTTGTGTCCCGTCGACCTCCTAGTGGTTCGATGTGGAATACCAACATAGCGGGGATAAGTCCTACCCAATATGTACAGGTTCTGTGGTTGCACGAAATTGCTAAATCAAGCGCTAACGAACTGGTCCTTCTTATATGGCAAGGGTGGCGGACTCGTCCACGGCAGGTGGACCACACCGAAGACTATACACCTATCACCATCACCTCTTGTGAGCTCCACCCCACGACTAGAATCACCCATCTTCACCTAGCACCAGTTGCACTAATCCCATCCCGTTTTATTTACACACACCACCAAATATAGTTTAACGCATTTTGTAAATAAATGGTATATGGTGTAGCGGTGCGAGACACCGCAATTAGGGTCCTAAGCATTCTACAAAACAAGACAACTCTCCATTCTTTAAAAGTATTTAAAGACGAGAGACCAATGGTTAACAAGGGTGCGTCGCCAACGGCTAACAAGGTGGTAAATTATATTAACTACAGCAAGTAACTGATTTTAATATAAATATCTAGAATCAAGAAGGTATTAAGCTACACAACGTTTTAACACAGTTTATAAAATAAGCAAGCATTCGGCTCTATAGGTGCAGTAGTAAAACATGGAATCAATGTGGTTCAAGAGGGTTGTTAGGACTTGCCTTCAGCGGCGTCCTCAAGCTCTTCCTCGTACTTGGGCTCCTCGGGCTCTCCTTCTTCTTCGGCTACAAACAACAAACAACTATAAGCCTACTAAAAAAAAAGCTATGAAATCTATAAATAAAACAGAAACCAAACAAAAACATGGAGTTTGGATGGTCTAGAATGGTAGTGCTCGTGATAAGGATTCCAACGGTATATTGGTTGTGATGATCCGAGCTAGGATGTGGCGGTAAAGTTACCGACAAGGCGGCTGTGACAGTGCTGCAGAAAGTCGCGTGGACACATGGTTCGGCATGTGTCCACGGCCTCTGGACACCTGCGTGTCCTGAATCAGGAAAAATCCTGTGGACACGTGGTCCAGCCTGTGTCCACGGCCCTTGGACACACGGGTGTCCAGAATCGGGGATTTCTCCGTGGACACAGAGTTCTGTGACGTGTTCATGGACACGTGAACTTGTGAGCTCTGGTCGTGTCTGTGGGCACGTGGACACCTGAATTGTGACCGTGTTCATGGATACGTGGATTGTGACTGCGTCCGTGGACATGTGGACACGTGGACTGTGACCGCGTCCGTGGACACGTGGACTGTGATGTGTCCGTGGACACGTGGACATGTGAACTGTGACGTGTCCGTGGACACGTGGACTACGACCGTGTTCGTGGACACGTGAATTGGGACGTGTCCGTGGACACGTGAACTGGGACGTGTACGTGAACTGTGATATGTCCGTTCCCGTGTCCGTGACCGTGGACACGGGTTCGTGGCCGTGTCCAAGGTGGACACACGGACACGTGTCCGTGTCCGGGCATTTCACATCGAGCGAAGGTTCAATGCGAGTGTGCGCGTGCGTAAGCGTGCGGCGGCTCGCCGTGTCACGCGGCCCTCCGGTCGGGGAGCAAGGCCGCTCTCACTGTTCAGCGCGCGTGTGCTGACCTGGACGCGCACTGGGCGTTCCGGACGCGCTCTGTGCGCGCTTCGGCGTTCTAGACGCGTTCTGGCACACACACTCCTCTCGATTCCATTTTGTAATTGCAGCTTTATTATCGTTAATCATGGATCTTCGGCTGGGTCAGTGGCAAGCTAATTAAACAACCTACAGCTACATGAAAATCTCGGCGTTTCAATTTCTTAACAGATAGCAACATGGTGGTTGCATCTAGATGACCATAAGTTTTTTCTTCCAAAAAATTCAGTAAGAAATTTGAATTTTTTTTCAACGGTTCGATCTAGAAGCAACGGCTCAAATTTGATGATACAGTACACAGTGAATACTGTGATACTCCAGTTGTATCGCTATAGGAATAACAAAGTAGGAGTAATATTTCTTGTTAACGTGTTGTACTGTAGCATCCTTTTGTAGGTGCATTGGTAAACTCACTACTCCCTCTGTACAGTTTTATAGGTCATTCTAGCTCTGAGCACGGGAATTAAGGAAAAGTGAAAAAATATGGTACACAGAAAACAAGAAGGAAAGAGACATAGATAGAGATTTATTGGGAAGAGAGAAATTGTATTGAAAAGAGAGAAAGATGTATTGGAAAGTGAGAATGATATATATTGAAAAACAAATTTTGAATACTAAAATGACTTATATTTGTGAACGGAGAGAGTACATGACTGTATGCCTCGGTGCCTGTGGGTGGGGGTGGCTTGCTCGTCCTCAACACCTAGCTAGCTGTGCGAACTCCATGCAGAACACCTCCCCCGTTCCTCCATGCAGCTCGTTAGCTTTTTGCCAAAACACGCAGAGGAACTAATCGGACGCAACGCACGTTCCTCGCTATTCCATTTTTAATTGCAGAGTTTGCAGCTTTATTAATATTATTCACGGATCTTGGGCAGTGTGGAACTTAAACCACCGACAGGCGACAGACTCATTTGAATTTCTTAGCCGATAGTAGTGCTGGACTACTGGTGGTGTGGTGTGCATCTCGATGACCACACAGGATGTCGACATCATGGCGGGAAAGAAGTATTTTAATTTGTAGCAGCACAGATTCATTTAGATCTTGTTATTTTTTTCTATTTGAATTGAAGCAACAGTTTAAACTTCTCCCGCTAATGCTTTCGTTTCTTCCTTTTTGATTTGATGAATTCAACTTAAAATATCTTAAACTTCTATTTGTTCATTTCTAGAAATATCATTCACAAATACCCCATGGGAGTGGGACTGAGCAAAATACGACGACAAAACAAGTGGGTGATGACCAGCATTATACTACTCCCTTATTACGGAGAATTAATCGAAGTGCTGAAAAACAAAAGATGAATAACATAGAAAGGGTGGTCAATCTGGTGATGGCCAGGACTTAGGCATGACAACTCAAACTCCAATCTGATTTACTCCAACTCGCAAACTTGTCTCGCTGGAATTACACTACGTGTCGCATACAGCATCACATACGTACACACCAAATCTACAAGTGGGACTGGTCACTAGACCGATTGGAATGTATCCCTAAATCGATAGAGCATTTCTGAAGGACCAAAGATGGCAACCAGAGAGGGGTGAATGGAAGCTAATAAAATTCTATTCAAGAACTTAGCCGATATCCCAAAATCAACCCATTGAACCTCTTGACTTGAATCATTAAGATTAAACATACCAACTAGTGATGAAATAGTCCTAGAAGTGATCCAAATGATGAAATCGAAGGTGCTCATACCATGACTAAGGATCAATATGGAATGATTTTAGCACATCCTAGTGCCAAGAAATGCCAAGAAATCCACCAAAAATCTACAGATCCAACATTTCAAAAAAAAGCTCAAAAACACTCAAGAAGGGGAGGGAAAAGAGGATAAACATGAAAATGATTCAATTTGAACTTGTTCCATTGATCGAAATGTTCAGTTTACAATGAAAAACTTGGCTGGAAACCAATCTCATTCTTTCACTATTTGAAACAATAAAGATTGCCTCTCACACAATCTCTCCTCTCCACTAAACCATGAAGAACACCCTAGCACAAACAAAATTCACTACTCAATGGGTAGGTGCGAGTCCCTCTCACTTCTAACATAACTCAGGAGCAAAATTGTCCAAGTTTCTATCCGTTGCCCGAATGCCACCGAACCCTCATGACATTGCTTCGCTGCAACGAAACCTTCGCGATGGTGCCACATACACCACCATCCGCCGCCTTCGGTTTTGAGGCCCAAACCGAAAAACCACCTTGCACGCTTCTCAAAGCATCACTTCCTGATGTTGACGCATGTCACCTTGTCTTGCGATCCTGACCACTGGCATGTCTCTCCCAATCCCACTTCTCGGGCCCCTTTGTCACTTGCTGTGGCATCTCCATTCACCTTGATGTGGTCAACTCGCCGTCTTTGTCACTTCCACGGTTTTGACGCTCAACCGTGAAACTATACATGCTTCTTGCCTTCTCCACGTGTACGATGTGGATCACCCTTGACCTCACCCGTCTTTTCGATCGTCCGACCCCAAGTCCCCAACTTTTGCCCGATCCTCCTACAGTTGACCGACAAGTTAACTCCATGCACCAACACACTATTAGACAAGCAAACACGTTTCATTTTCCTCCAAACACTCAACCATCTTCACCATTTCACCAGTTAGTCAATAATCAATCAAGACTCAAATGTGATCCACAAAAAGTTTTCAACTCAAACCAAATTCAAACTTGTCAACGACTCATCACTGAAAATGAATCATGTCACATTAATTTCGACATGGTTCCTCACTTACCAAGAGAGCCCTTGTTATGACCGGCATCCACTACGGCAGGCGCCAACTAGCTGGCGGCCGGGGGCGCACCAGCCGGCCGGCACACAGGGGGCACCACCCCAACCGGTCCCACCTAGTGGATAAGACCAGCCCTTATTATCCTTTCCCTATTTTCTCTTATTTAGGACAATCTTCCTATTAGCACTCGGAAATTGTAAATGCCCAGAGTGTCCGGCACAAGGCCGGAGTCTCCGGCCGACCCCCTTTTGGAGTCGGCAAATTTGGTGCCCGAAGTGTCCGGCCTGTGACCGGAGTCTTCGGCCGATACCCTTTTGGAGTTGGCATTTTAATGCCCGGAGTGTCCGGCTATAGGCCGGAAGGTCCGACGGATCCCCTTCTGGAATCGCCAGAAATTCATCATAGTCTCCGGTATATGGCCGGAGTGTCCGGTGCCGGAGTCTCCGGCCATGTGTCGGACAGTCCGGTAATGTCGGTTTCGGTTATTATTAACTTACTAAATTGTAGGATCCGAAACCTTTCGGGGTAAGACCACCCCACCTCTATAAAAGAGGCCTCAGGCCGATTGAAGGGCATCCCAATCGACTCTACAAACTTGTCTTTACGTTTTTTCACCTCCCCAAACTCTAATCCTCTTACTCAACATCAATTTCGTTCTTCTCTCATCTCGGCGATGTGTGAAGGCGATCCGTTGGCCTGACCGAGCTCGGATCAACCCTAAGAAGACCCTCCTTCGACGTGTCCCTCCCGAGGTGGTTTTCTAGGTGCTCGTGATGATTTTCGTCAAGGCTACATCGATGTACCGCACACGGACGTGCGCGTGGTGTGCTGTCCCGAACCCGGTTTCGGTGTGAACACCTTCCTTTTATTTAGGATCTCTAAGTTGTGGAGGTCTTTTAATTTAAGAGTCGAGTGGATAGGATCAGATCCTCTAATATAAGATCCTTAGTTAGCCTGAGAGGCTATAAATAAGCTGTAAACCTCATTGGAGAAATCAAGCAGAAGCAGCACTTTGGCTACCAGCGTCAACAGAAGCGCCGCCGCCCAGAGTCCCTCGAGCGCTGTGTGGACACGACGCCTTCTCGCTCTCGCCGCCTTTCGAGGCCACGTCCTCCTCTCTTCCACCCTTACAATCTCCGCAGCCAGTCCGGTAGAAACGCTAGTTCTACCAATCTGATATCACCGATGTCAGGTCCTCCGCCCACCACCTACCTGACACCGCCGCCCACCACCCTGCCACCGCCGTCCACCTCTAGCCCAGCGTCGAACCCCACGGCGGCGCTGCCCACAGCCACCAATCCTCCAGCTGAGCACGACAACCCCATGGCAAGAGCGCTCGCCGATATAAACCGCACCATGGCCGACATGGCCCTGCGCCTCGCTAACCTAAAGCCTCAGAAGACATTACTAGCCCCACTACCCATCCATCAGATCCCCATGCCACATTCACCATCGCCAATTCCATCATTCCATACGCCAACGACAGCGGGGACGGTCTACACGACCTACCCTGCTGCGCCACCCCACACAGGAACCAGCAAGGCGCAAGCGTCGGCGCCGCCTCATTTGTACAAGGTGGATTTCTCTACCCATGATGGATCCGAGGACCCCCTAAACTGGCTCAATCATTGCGAGCAGTTCTTCCAGGGTCAGCGCACCCTGGCCTCGGACCGGGTCTGGTTGTGTCTACCACTTGGTGGGTGCCGCACAGACTTGGTACTACGCCCTCGAGCAGGATGAGGGTATGCCTAGCTGGGAGCGCTTTAAAGAGCTCTGCCACTAGCGGTTCGGTCCAGCTATCCGAGGCACTTGTCTCTCCGAGCTTGCCCGACTACTGTTCTTATCGATAGTTCAAGACTATGCCGACCGCTTCAACGCCATATTATGTCATGCCCGTGATCTTTCTCCTCTCCAGAAGGCAGAGCTCATCTAGCTCGAGCACTTGAGCGGCTGCCACGACAGCCATTCCCACACCACGGGCGGTTCGGGCTCCCCAGTGCCCGAGGCCACCTTCGTCCTACAGTCCGGCGGGCGCGACCACGCCACCATAGGGTGCGTCCCTGGCCCTGCCAACGCCACAACCGGCGGCCACGCCCTCGACACCGGTGTGCGTCATCCGTCGGCTCACGCCAGCCGAGCAGATGGAGAGGCGCCAACAGGGGCTGTGTTACAACTGTGATGAGCCATATGTCCGTGGGCACCAGTGCCAACGGCTGTTCTATCTGGAGGTGACTGACGACTTCGTCGATGAGACAGTAGGGGAGCCAGCCGTTCCACCGCACGACGAGCGAGCGGTGGCCACAGAGGGCGACGACACGTGGACACCACCCCTGGTCTCCCTCCACGCTATCACAGGCGTTCGGACGAGAACACCATGCACCTCCACGTCGACATCCTCGATCGCCGCCTACTAGCCCTCCTGGACTCTGAGTCCACCCACAACTTCATCAACGGCAAGATCCTGCGCACACTCCGTTTACCCACGGCGCCGCATCCCACCATGCGAATTCTGGTGGCAAACGGGGACCGAGTTCCCTGTAAAGGGATCGCACATGGGGTAGCACTGACTATTGGCACCGAGGAGTTCACCATCAGCTGCTTTGGCATCGACCTTGGTGGCTTTGACGTCATCTTAGGTGTCGAATTCCTGCGCACACTGGGTTCTATACTCTGGGATATTGAGGACATGTGTATGGCCTTCACGAGAGGGTCACGGCGCATCACCTGGAACGGCGTCAGATCCTCCCCAGGTGACAGCCATACGCCAGAGCTACACGCCGTCGGGGCCGGATCTGACCGTCCACTATTAGACGACCTGCTCCCGTAGTTCGACAACCTGTTCAAGGAACCACGGGGACTGCCCTCGACATGGCCCTACGACCACTACGTCCACCTGCCCCCTGGAACAGCGTCGGTGGCCATGCGGCCATACCGGTACCCCCAACTCCAGAAGGATGAGCTAGAACACCAGTCCGACACTATGCTCACCCAAGGCATCATTCGGCCGAGCACGTCCGCCTTCTCCGCCCCGATTCTCTTAGTGCGGAAGGCGGACAACACCTGGCGATTTTGCATCGACTACCATGCCCTTAACGACAACACGTCCAAGGACAAGTTCTTGATTCCGGTGGTCGATGAGCTCCTGAATGAGCTCCATGGGGCACGCTACTTCACCAAGCTCGATATCTGCTTTGGCTACCACCAAGTGCGCATGTACATGGATGACATCGAGAAGACGGCATTCCGAACGCACCACGGCCACTTCGAGTTCCTCATGATGCCGATCGGCCTCTCCATCGGGCCGGCCACGTTTCATGCGATGATGAATGACGTGCTTCCCCTATTTCTACACAGGTTCGTGCTGGTGTTCTTCGATGACATACTGATTTACAGCTCGTCATGGGCCGAACACTTGCAGCATGTGCGCCTCGCCCTCACGGCGCTCCAAGAGCACCGCCTCCACATCAATAGATCGAAGTGCTCCTTTGGAGCGCCATCGGTCACATACCTCGGACACGTGATCTTCGCCGATGGTGTTGCTATGGACAGCGACAAGGTGGCTGCCGTCCAGTCATGGCCGACGCCACGATCAGCCCGAGGACTGCGGGGGCTCCTTGGCCTCGCCGGGTACTACCGCAAATTCATCCGCGACTTCGGCTCCATCGCCGCGCCCCTCACGCGGCTCCTGCGCAAGGATGTGTTCTCCTGGACGGAGGAGGCCGGGGACGCATTTAAGGCGCTCAAGCGCGCTTTATCATCCGGGCCGGTGCTACGGATGCTCGTCTTTGACAAGCCGTTCATCGTTGACTATGATGTCCCAGGTGCGGGCTTTGGGGCCGTCCTCCATCAGGATGGGGGCCGATCACCTTCTTCAGTCGACCCTTTGCGGCGCCCCACTTGTAGCTCGCAGCTTACGAGCGCGAGTTGATTAGACTCGTGCACGCGGTTCAGCACTACCTGTGGGGCCGACGATTCCTAGTGCGCACCGACCACATCACATTGAAGTTCTTGCTCAATTAGCGCCTCTCCACCGTACCACAGCACCAGTGGATCAGCATGTTGTTCGGGTTCGACTTCTCCATTGAGTATCAGCCGGGTCGTTTGAACACGGTGGCCGATGCTTTGTCTCGCCACGACTTCAACTCCACGGCGCACGCCGGGGCCGCGGCCATCACCGTTTCGAGCCCTTCGTTCACGTCCCTCGACGACATTCGGACCGCCACCAGGGTAGCGCCCGAGACGAACGACCTCCTTCGCCAGCTGCGGGAGGGCACACTAGATGAACCGTGGCAGCTGAGAGAAGGTCTACTCCTTCACGGGTCACACATCTACATACCGGACCACGACAACCTACGGCACCAGGCGCTCTTGTTGGCACATGGAACTAGACACGAGGGCATACAGAAGACGCTGCATCGGCTCCGCGGTGACTTCTACATCCTCGGCAATTCTGCCTTGGTGCAACGCTTCGTCCGGGAGTGTAGCACCTGCCAACGGAACAAGACCAAGACGGTACAACCGGCCGGACTACTCCAACCACTTGATGTTCCTTCGCAGGTATGTGCGGACATTGCCACAGACTTCATCGAGGGGCTGCCCAAAGTCCGTGGCAAATCCGTCATCATCATGGTGGAGGACTGCTTCTCCAAGTACGCCCACTTCATCGCCATCAGCAACCCATACATGGCCACATCCGTTGCCAAGGCATTCTTCGACGAGATCGTTTGACTACACAAGTTTCCTTTGTCCATCGTCAGCGACAGAGACGCGGTCTTCACAGGACACATTTATTGAGACCTCTTTAAGAGGGTCGGCGTCACCCTGTGCATGAGCACGGCCTTCCATCCTCAAACGGATGGCCAGTCGGAGGTCATCAATAAGGATCGCAATGTACCTATGTTGCATTACCGGGGACCGTCCACCGGCCTGGGTGGACTGGCTCCCTTGGGCGGAGTACTGCTACAACACGTCCTTCCACACCGCCATACACGCCACACCATTCAAGGTGGTGTATGGGTGCGACCCGCCTCCGCTCCTGCCCTACATGAGGGAGATTGCTCATGTGGACACCGTCGACACACTCCTCCGCGAGTGTGACGAGTTCTTGGAGGACGTACGAGAACGCCTTCTCTAGGCTCAGCAGATCTCCAAGCGCTACTATGACGCGAATCATCGCGACTTGGAGTTTGCGGTCAGCGATTGGGTTTGGTTACGCCTCCTCCACCGACCTACCCGCTCGCTGGAACCGCGCGCAAAGGGCATGCTGGGTTCACGCTACGTCGGTCTGTTCCAGTTGACATAGCGTGTGGGCCAGGTGGCCTATCGGCTCCAACTCCCAAAGGGTGCCCGCCTCCACAATGTCTTCCATGTGGGTTTACAAAAGCCCCATCGCGGTGACACCCTGACAACCCCAGGACCGGTGCCGCCAACACATGATGGCCGCATCCTACCTACACCAGCGATTGTTCTTTGCGGCCAAAAGCGTCGAGATGTTTGGTACGTCTTGGTCCAGTGGCTCGGCCTGCCGCCTGAGGACGCTTCGTGGGAGCCGCTGACGGAGTTCCAGGACCTCTACCCGTAGTTTCAGCTTGAGGACGAGCTGTTTCTCCCGGCGGGGAGAGATGTTATGACCGGCATCCACTACGGCAGGTGCCAACCAGCCGGTGGCTAGGGGGCGCACCAGCTGGCCGGCACACAGGGGGCGCCGCCCCAGCCGGTCCCTATTTTCTCTCATTTAGGATAATCCTTCCTTTTATTTAGGATCTCTAATTTGTAGAGATCCTTTAATTTAGGAGTAGAGTGGATAGGATTAGATGCTCTAATATAGGATCCTTAGTTAGCCTGAGAGGCTATAAATAAGTTAAACCTCATTGGAGAAATCAAGCAGAAGCAACACTTTGGCTGCCAGTTTCAACAGAAGCGCCGTGGCCCAGTCCCTCGGGCACCGTGTCCACCACGGCGCCTTCTCGCTGTCGCCGCCTTCCGAGGCCACGTCCTCCTCTCTTCCACCCTTACAATCTCCGCCGCCGGTCCGGTAGAAACCCTCGTTCTACCAGCCCTAACCGCCCCCCCTCCTGAATCAAACTAAAATCATCTCCAACACAGCACGTAAACCACTCTCAACTTTTATGCGGCTACAGAAATTTCCTCATATGTAGCTTCAAATAGAGAATGAACTGGGGCCGCTTAATAGTTGGGGGCTGTTTTGGGGTTCTGTTGGAGATGGTTTTACTCCCCTAAACCGTCACAGCAAAGACAAACACAGTCAAGAAATTTTAATCATTGATGAATGCAGATGGAAAGAATTGGAAGCTAGTGTCATTTTGTGGAAAGCGATTAATTAGCTGGACAGTCATTAGTTAGCAGCATAAAAAGTTGTTGGGATATGAATAATGAATCCAGCAGCGAGCATGCCGACATGGATGGAAAGCAATTCACAACGTGCGAACTACCTGCGGAGTAACAATGGAGAGTGAAAAATTAGCAACGGGACAAGGTTAGGGGGGCCAATTTTAAATTTCATTTAACTGGACAGAAGCTATACAAGTTTCAATGTACGAGTAGATACAAAATAGCACAATAATGCCAATTAAAATACTTTGTACTGATACATAGGTATAATATTAATAATACTATATTTTTTTTAGAATACTACTACAACTCTATCTAGGAGTAACTGGTTGTCACAGATTGTTGCTCGATATGCTAATGTATGGCTGAACATATGAATGCTGTTTATTGAGGGTGAATGGCTTCGTGAACTCCTAATGGATTTGCCGATGGTTGAAAAACCGGTGCCGGCTATCCTAATGGACTGTGATAATCAGACAATGATTGTCAAAGTGAACAGTTCAAAGAATAACATGAAGTCATCTAGACATGTAAATAGGCGATTAAAATCTATCAAAAAATAGAGGAACTCCGGAGTTATAGCTTTGGACTATATCCAAATGGCTGAAAATCTGGTAGATCAGTTCACAAAGGTCTTTCATGAAATGTGATATATTATGCATCCAGAGAATTGGGCTTGAGATCCATTATGTGAGTCATGTCATGGTGGTAACATGTCCTGCGTGATCGGAGCTCCCGTGAATCAGGATAGTGTGACAAGCCATGGCTGACTGAAAAAGAGAACCTTTCCTGTGAAAATGCTTTTCTCTTCAAACTATATGGTAGGTTGGCTTTTGCCTCAATGTGATTCATGTGACTTAATTAAGCAAAGATGTTGTCTTACAGAATAACTTATAAGAATCACACCTATATGAGTTTGACTGCTAGTCAGTCTATGAGATTCGGGTAATCAATAGATACTCATGAAGACCTTGAGTATGACTTATATGCTCCACACCGCGAGGATGCTTGTAGTAGCCTAATACCAGAAATGGGTTTTGGTAAAACTTATTTGCACAAGACTGGCAATTCGAGGCATAGTCCATTGATCAGTTTAATTTCAAGGCCACTTTGAATGCTAGGGGACTAAATCTTTTGTCTCACATGGACAGTTGAGAAGGATTTCAACCAACTTAAATATGTGGGCTAGTGTTCACTAGTTGAGAAGTTGGGAGAGAGGAGAAGGAAGCACATGCGCGTCGAGCCGAGCGGTGCTGTGTGCGGCGCATACGCGAGTTGCTGTGACAGACCGTCCCACAGAAGAGACGATCCATCGACCACAGGATCTTATCGGGTGTCACTCAGCGAAGCGAGGACTAACAGTATAACTCAAGCACGATAAAATATACTACAAACTGTTACTTAAGTTTATAAAACCAAGATTTTTGATAGCGGGGAAGCAATAACCTGAATTAGGGTCTCCTAGGGACTATGTACAAGATGCCATCGAGCCCATACGATGCCTCCTCTAGCAGCACACAAACAGCAGTGCGGCGAGCAGGACTCCGAACGGACATAGCCACCTTCGAGGTTGCTTCTGCCAGTTGGTCCAGAGGAGGGAGAGAGAGATCACCTGCACATAAAACCACAGAGAGCAAGCCCTGAGCATTCAAATGCTCAGCACGTCTTACCCGTCAATGTGTCTTGCCCGTCAACGTGGCCAACTACAGCCGACTCCAAGGATATGATGAGGCTGACTCATATGGAATGGCTATTTGCAAAACCAGCGCTAGTAGTGAATCATTATATTAAAATTTTAGCGGTAGATTAAGCTCACGGAAGGTAAATTTTGTTTGCTCTATATCTATATCAAGCATGGTTACCAAGCAATTGACTATGAACTAAACAAACATTTCATATTATTGATTTGGTTTACGTACTGCCTCTGTTCCCAATTAATTGTCATTTGAAATAAGAAAGGGTGCATTTGGAGGAGAGAATGTGCAGTGGAAAGTGATAGAGATGTGAACGGAAGTGTTTTGGTGGAACTGGCAATTATTTAGGAACAGAGAGAATACATTATTACTACGACATGACGCAGTGAACAATCGGTACTCGTCACTGTGAGAGGCAGCGATTATAATCGATTTACACCAGCTGGGAAAACCGAAGTACACGAAACTTACGTGCTTCCCAGAAGCCGCACATGGTAACCTTTCACAACAATACCATAGGGTCGGTCCGACGCGCACCTCTCCCAACCACATGGTCCTCCATGGGATCACCGCGTCGGGTGCATCCATTGTTAGATTCAAGGCTTTTCTCTACTCCTCGCCGAAAGAGAGGTAGAGTTACGTCCAACCACTACGGTATCGAGCTACGTTAGTTTTCTGGGTCCCATATCCCTAGTATGCATTCGGTACTGTTCAAACTTGCTCAACAGGGCCACACTCGAATCGGATCTTAACCGACACAGACGGGGCTACCACCGCGAAGGCCCAGCCTTCTCAATCCCTCCTATACTCTATCCCCGCCCGGTCTCAGGTTTATTCAAGTATGGAATAAAGTCTAACCAATAAGCTCGCGAGTGAGGTTTCTCATTCACTCGACTTCTACCGTTGATTAAAACTCATAGCCAAGCTCTACATCGAGTTACTTGTACCAATATATACTCAATTGGGGTAATTGGTACTATCATGCATTGTAAGGTTCCATACAACTCCTACAACTTCATGCACAATACATTAGCTATACAATACATAATGATAAGACAACAATTTAAAACAGGGTTAATGCACCGAGCTTGCCTGAGCTTTGCTCATAGTTAGCTCCTTTGCCAAAGGAACGACTCTACGCTCCTCTTCGGATGAGTTGGGTCCTAACATGAATGATATGAAAAGAAAGGGATTATAATGGTGTTTAACTTTAAATAAAATCACATGTGATGAGAGCTTTTTATTTTCAAAAGAACATAAATTTAGTTATAAAAATTCATTAAAATAGTTTTCAAAAATATAAAATATAATTTGAGTTATGCAAAAATCAGAAAGGTTATAAACAAATTTTTGAATTTTTTTTCATGATTTATTGGAATCAAAAGGATTTATAATGATTAAAAGTCATTTAAATACAATAAAATGCTTATAAAATTATTTTTATTGAAAATAAATATAAAATTTTCTAAAACAGAAATTTTTGATAAAATAAACAGAAAATTAATTTTTTTTATCATGTCAAGGAATAATGATAATGCATTAATGAAGTATTTAGTGATCTAAACTATTTAAATTATTTTTATGCCTAAACTGAAAAATTATTAGCTTCAGAAAATAGTTCTATCTAAGAGGATCCTAACAAAATTTATTTTGCATTTTTACGAGATAATATGAAGTTTCTATGATTTATACAAGATTTAACGAATTTTTGAGCAATAAATAAATCAATTCGCAAAATAATGAAATTCCAGCCCGTTAGGATTCCGCCACACAGATGGCCACAGGTTTGGCACAAAAGATCCCACACGGCCACACGGGATCCCGGCTGAGCTGAAAGCTCCAGGGAGGGCCAGCCATGGTGGTAGTTCGCCGACGTGCGGCAGCGCCTCGCCGGAGTTGGGTTCCGGCGACCAAACTACGACCTTTCTTGCACTAACACAACCACACGGACACAAGGAGTTCAGTGGGGAGCTCACCTCGGTGAGAAGCTCACCGGAAAAAGGCTGACGGCGTGCGGTGGCGAAGGTCGACGTTCGGCGTGGTACTAAGGATGGCTCGGGTGACAAAACTTCGAGCCGTTTGCTCCTATAGCTTCATTGGGTTATGAAGAAGAGCGGCATGAGTGTTGTTGACGTAGAAAGAAGCCGGAAGGGGGGCGCGACCTCCATGAACGCCGGCGACAAAACTTCGATTAGTATCAAAATCTCGACCGAATCAAAGGATAACAAGTTTAGATGGAGTCCTTATACCCTTGAACACCTGCAGGCCCGAGGAATCGAAGGACTTCAACGGAAAGGTGCCGGATTTCGCCGGTACAGTGGAGGCGTTTTGAACTCGCGATTTGGGGAGAAGATGAAATCCAAGGTCAATCGATGGGGGATTTGGAGGGGGATGTTGGGGCTTTGCAAGAGGAGGTGGTGGGGGTTCGACTGGGCTATTTATTTCGAACAGATCGCGGCGCGGTGAGGTGCTGTGGAACAGCTCTGCAGTGGAGCAGCCATGGCAGCAACGTGCTGCTGTTGTTTCACGACCAAGAAGCAAAACTGAGGGAGAGAAAGAGGTGGAGTAGGGGAGCTCGGCCTGGGGTAGTGAAGGCTCGACAGAGGGTTAGGAACACGTTCACCGCGTCGTGTCTCCCATGCACAGGAGGGCGCGTAGGAAATGGCACCTGGCGCGCTTCGTGGCAGCCAGAGTTAGAAGAAGGTGGGGTGGCCGGCTGACAGGTGGGTCCTGCGGAGATTTCTCAATTTCCAGATTTTTGTGAGTTTCTGCGCAGCATTTTAATTTTGCTTTGAAACCACCGTTCCCGAGCTTGGATAAAAATAAAATTTTGCAGGGTAGTTGAAAACTTCAAAAGGAACAACTTTTATTTTGGTCCCAAGTTCAAAATCAAAACACATTTTATTCTATAAAATTCTTAAAACAAGCAATCATTGTTAAAAGAAATATTTCATTTGGGCCATTTAACTTTCAAATAAAATTTTACGAAAATCACCTAAATTCAAGTCTTAATAAAACCTTTCAAATAGAAATTTTAGTTTACAACTTTTATTTGAAAATAAAATTTTTAGCTTGCTTTTGAAATTTGAATTCAAAAGCTTTTGAAATTTTATATTACTCATTTTAATTCTTTTGAGCTCGGTTCCGAAATGTCAAAATCAAACAACTTGCTTCTTTGCTTTGAAAAATGTGGTATGTCACAGCCCTCCCCCCTTAAAGAAATCTCGTCCTGAGATTGACAACGAAAGAGGGGGAAAATAAAACATCAACAGAATTGAAGGAACTCCGAAACGTGCATGTGTTGGCAATCTTTAGTCTTCCAAGTTGCTTTGTCTTCAGTTTAATGACTTCATGGAACCTTGTGGATGATTCTTTAGATTTGAGTTGGATATAAACGAACAGTATCATGCTCAAAAGAATTTAAATGAGACTACAAGAAGTGCACATATTCGACTTAACTCAAGGAAGGAGATTAGTTTAAGAGCAAGGACGAAAGTTGATATTCAGATGAGGAACTCCAAGTACAATATCCTTCAGTTCTGTTGCGTACTCCAAAAAATACGCCATCTGTTCAGAAGTATATTATAATTGGATCCTTTATCCAGGTCACAAGAGAATGTACTCGTGTTACTATAATCTAATTTTGAAAAGCTCCTGGGCGAACCGGCATAACTCAAAAGCAAAATTGAAATTTCAAGAGCGCATCCGCTAGAAATTTTTAAGGGATTAGGATCGACATGAAAGATCTGGTTAGTGCATGCCATGGTAGTGATCATGTTTACCAAGAAAAATTCCAAAGATCCGCAACGGCAAGGTCTCGGTGTAGATTACCAAGGGCATCCTAGATGATTATTTTCTTCACCATGGAGTAAGGATACTAGGAGGCAAAATCAGTATCCATTAGATCAAGATGTTTCACAGATTCGTACGACTAAAGGATACAAGAGTTACACAAGGAGGTCGATAGGAGAAGAGAAAAATCTCGCATAAACAAGATCTTACGAGAAGGACTATAGAGGATAGCATGCGTCTTCTAGATGGTGGCACATGCCAACTTTGAGTTGACGGAAGAGTTTGTGATAACAAAAGGTTACGAAGGGCTTCGAGTAGTTATATATACCAGTTCAGAACTAAACCTCCCAAGGTACATGGTGGCGAGCAGTGGATAGATTTAGGTCCTGCAAGTATATATATATATATATATATATCCCTCATGTCATTTATCAGAGACAGGAGGGCTTGTAAAAAAAAGTGGGTTTGATCCCGAGGCATGATCTATAAAGATTTCGAGGGTTTCCAAAAGATGGCAGTTCGTTGATAACAAATGAATAAGGCACATGGGTCAAGAGCATTATGACAGATAGTTGATCAGTCGCAATAGATGGCCGTTCGACAAATATTCCTAATGAAAGTAGTAACAAAAGGTTCGGTGTAAAAGGTTAGAACACAAGGTTAGTGAAAACAACGGAGCGTCACTCTGTACAGGATTAGCAGCAGTCACGAAAATTTGTTTCTGACATTTTTCGAGGCAGAACTTAGAGGGAAGTTGAATAACAAAGTTGTTGTGGACTTCCATAGCTTTTCAACGGATATTCACTTGTACTCATACAATAGACAGAACAGGAGAGAAGCTCTTTGAAATGTGACAATCATGTGCTGAAATTCTGTCTTGGACAGATTGAGGTTTTGGTCTAGTTTGGATTTTTAAGAGGGTTTGTGGGATGAATCTCAGAGAACTTTGACTACCAAACATGTTGAGAATATCATAACCTTTCTATAAGGTCCTTAATCTCGAAGATTGGTAAAGAAAGGAGGGAGCTAAAAATTTTTCAAAGGGTTTGAAGTCGCAGGATTCGGCATGGTCGCAGGTTTCTTGAATAGCTGAACCAAGGTTATTCAAAATACTCATAATAGGGGTTGGAATGCAAAGGTTGGAGCAACAAAATTTGCGAAGGTAAGGACACCAAAAATTGAATTCTTGAAGTTGAAACTTAGCGACGGAGAATCATGGGCTACAGGGGCCAAGCGAAGACTATCATGCTGCAGTAGAGTTTGGAAATGGCTCCTTCGGTCTGCTCTTTCTACGACTAAAGCCTAGCCGCAATAACTTGCATCAGGGTTGGGTCAAGATACAGGCTTTCCTATCCACATATCACTTAGACCTTTTTCAACTTCTTCGAGCATAAGAACCAGTCTACTAAAATTCTAATCTTTGGGCCAACCACTAGTCTTTAGAATCATAAGGGTTCCACAAATTTCTAGGCAATCTGTCCTAACTGCAATGGCAGTTGAAATTCAAAGCGGCTTTGCCCAAATGTTAGCTGGGTCAAAACTTTTCAAACTTTTTAAAACTTTTAACACAATACAGAAGATTTCTTTTTTTTTGATGATTTGGTTATTTACAACTTTTAAATTGAAAATGCTCAATATGCAACTTCCTACGGTCCTTACCAAAACAAAAATTTGGCCAATATAGTTGACCGTACGTGACCCCAGAGGCAAACACGATCTCTCAACTCGATTTCTACACGATCTAAGGGTTGGCAGTTAGCACTCTGACAACAGCTACCTGATCAGACCATCACTAATATAGTCCTTAATTGGGCTAAAACTAAGGGTTTTCAGCGTAGTTAACTTTTCGAAAATAGCTTTAAAGTCGTACTATTCCCGATATTGCTCTGATATCAACTATGACAGACCGCCCCAGAGAAGAGACAATCCATCGACCACAGGATTTTATCGGGTGTCACTCGGCGAAGCGAGGACTAACAGTACAACTCAAGCACGATAAAATATACTACAAACTGTTGCTTATTATAAAACCAAGATTTTTGAAAGCGCGGAGGCAATAACCTGAATTAGGGTCTCCTAGAGACTATGCTCACAATGCCATCGAGCCCATACGATGCATCCTCTAGCAGTACAAAAATAGCAGCGCGGCGAGCAGGGCTCCGAACGGACATAGCCACCTTTGAGGTTGCTTCTGCCAGTTGGTCCAGAGGAGGGAGAGAGAGGCCACTTGCACACAAAACCACAGAGAGCTAAGCCTTGAGCATTCAAATGCTCAGCAAGTCTTACCCGTCAATGTGGCCAACAACAGCCGACTCCAAAGATATGATGAGGCTGACTCATATGGGATGGCCATTTGCAAAACCAGCGCTAGTATACTGGATCCTTATATTAAAATTTAAGCGGTAGATTAAGTTCACGGAAGGTAAATTTAGTTTGCTCTATAACTATATCAAGCATGGTTACCAAGCAATTGACTATGAACTAAACAAATATTTCATATTATTGATTATGTTTATATACTGCCTCTGTTCCTAATTAATTGTCATTTGAAATAAGAAAGGGTGCATTTGTAGGAGAGAATGTGCAGGGAAAAGTGATAGAGATGTGAACATAAGTGTTTTGGTGGAACTGGCAATTATTTGGGAACAGAGAAAATACATTATTACTATGACATGATGCAGTGAACAAGCGGTACTCGTTACTGTTAGGAGCAGCGATTATAATCGATTTACACCGGCTGGGAAAAACTCTATCAGAAAATGAAACTTTGAAAGTTCTAAAATATTCTACATGATGAGAGGTTTCCAACGGTATATTATTTGTAATTTTTGGAGTTCATATGAATTTTCTATGATTTTTGCCAGTTTTTACAATTTTTTGCACAAGGAATAAATAGTTTCCGGGGTTATTCTCCTCCGTGCGCCACATGTCAGCCTACGGTCGCAGCCGCACGGAAGCGCGCTGGAAACTGCGGCCGCACGGAATCCGGCGGCTGGCCGAGCCGGCCAAGCTCGGCCATGGCGCGCT
>BCLF01000162.1:307905-323882 GCA_001602275.1 Zoysia japonica | reverse complement strand
TCCCCCCAAACAATCGAATAATATTCACCTCGGTGTTCCTGAACGATTTTTGAGTGTTCGATCCGTGTTTTCTCACGTGTCCGTGCTCAACGATATGTGTTCGCAGGTGCCGATCTCGAAGCACCTTATCTGGTAATTCGTTGTTTCTATCATCTGATCAATTAGCTCTCCTTCTAATCCGGCTAATCCTGCTGGCTGCAAATATTTACAAATTAATCTGCCAGAACCTGATGAACTCCCACTTCGTCTCGACGACGCCGACGAACAGCGAGAACACCACCGCGTACCACCGGAATACACCCCCCTCCCCCCGCCCCCCGAATATCTGCAACGCCGGCGCGGAACGACTGCACGGCAGAGAGGACGTTGACGACGACGCAGATCAGCGCGGTGGCGGTCGGGGACCCGTTGGACATGGCCGAGAGGCTTGTCCGCTCCGGTGAGGCGAGATGGAGATGTTTTTCTTTCGGCGAGGAGCGAGGCGCGGAGATGTGGTGAGGAGGAAGCCGGAGCGTATAAGCGGGGGATCGAACGCTGGCCGGCACGGTGCCAGCCGCACGAGCTACCGCTCGGTCTCAATCAGAGTTGTTACCTGACAGCCCGTTCTTCCGTGCCGAACAAATTGAAAGGCAGATGGCCCAGCTGAAATTTCGGTCCCTTATTCACTGCTCTCCACACTTTTCCCTGACAAAAAAAAAAAAAAAGATCAAGTTACTCCATGTTCGTGCTAATCGACCACACTGTTCATGCACTATGTTAATGTCAACCGTGAAGAATAGCCCCAAACCATGTTCAGGCTGTTGGAATTTCCTCTCTTTGACTCGTTATGTGACCCCAAACCATCTCAGCGTCTTTGTGTCTGCTGCTTCCATCAGGACGTGCCATGGAAGTTCCAACAGCAGCTACGACTACTATTTTCTTTTGTCAAAACCATGATTTGAGATTTTAGAGGATACTGATAACAGATGTTGTCCAAGAGCAGCAGTTAGAGCTGGAAGGGTGTAGTTGCGTGAGAGATAATTGTAAGATTGTCTGGTCTGTCGAAGAAAACATGTTGCCAAGTAGTACTTTGTAGTAGTTCGCGAAGGAAGAACAGGGCCGCTGATAATTAGATTGTTTATAAGCGACTTTTTGTCCCATCCGAATTATTCGTTCTATCGACTTTTTCGTTGATGGGTTTGACTGTTTTCCGTATGCTTACGCCTGTTAGTTTTCAGAGTCCAGATAGAGAATTATCTCAGTTCTGTCTACACATTTTCTACAATAACCGACTGTTTTACCTGAAAGGGACAGGAATTGCAAAGACCTTCTGTATTTTTCCTTTTAATGACAGTTTTTGTATTGAAAAAACAAATTAATCTTGATTCGATGAAATGTTTAAACATTTGTTACTTTCACGTTCTTTTCTACGGAGTACTCTCTTGTCTCGATTCGATGAAATGAGAATTGATTATAGGTTGCAACAAACGAAGGACAGAGTCCTGCTTCAGATTGGAGCTGAAACCAGTGGGCAGACGAAGAGGATGCAACCAGTGGCGGCTTTGAAGCTGGGCGATGAGGGCGCTAGCCTAGGACCCACACCAAGTAGGGGCCTCAAATTTGATTGGTATATATATACTAGTATAATTATTACTTCTATATTAAAAGTATTGAGAGTTAAAGTGCTAATAAAATAATTTTTTCTCAAATTATAGACTAAGTATAACCATTACTAAGTATATCCATTTACTGTTTAGTAAAACATTGGTTTTTCCTTGAATAAATACGACTTCTTCTGTTTCAAATTATGTCACTGTGGTATCCTTAAGTTTTCTCAAATTATAAATCATTTTCAATTACTGATACTTTTTATCTTCTTAGTAACTCTACGTCTCTATCTTTTCCTCTTCGTTTTCAAAGGCATACCATATTTTCTACTTTTTTATTTCCTGTGTTCAGACTAAAACGACTTATAAACTAGAATAGAGGGAGTAATTCCCTATTAGATGGAGGGAGTAATTCTCTATTAGAGTTACGTGCCGATAGGTCCAATTCTAATGAACAGCATCATTCTTTTTATTATTTTAGTGACCTAAAATTGTTCGAACAAGCATGCTTAATTTTTTTTTAATGATAGTTTATATTCTCTTTCATTTTCTCCTTAGCAATTCTATTTCTTAGCGATGAGAGTTAGAAAATTTGTTAAAGTTTTTTCTCTAGCAAATGATGACCATTTTCTTCAAACAAAATGATATCATCAATTTTGAAAGTGCTAACTAAAAAAGAGTAGTTTTTTTTTTTACTCTCATCTCGAGGGGCTGTCATGTTAGGATTCGCCCTAGGGCCGTTGAAACAATACAGCCGGCGCTCGATGCAACTGAACCGGGAGAGTTGGTTATGCTGCGTTTCAGAGTTGATACATGATGATGCTGAAACCAAAGATAATGATGCAGAGAAATCAAGTCTGCTGCTATTCACTGAGGATATCAAGTAGGCTTGGTGCCGGCGTTCACAACTGCCTGAGAAACACAAGCACATCCAGTTTTGGTCTTCTTTCCTGTTGACGCTGCAGAGTTCAGAGACGCGGCCTTTACCTTACCGCACCTGCAGAGATAAACCCATCAACGGGTGAAACAGAAATGCGGCCTTTATTGGTTGCTAAATCAGCAAACGATTACTGTAGTTGCAAGTTGAAGGTCGAACGAAGTTTCAAGATACTGTCTCCATTCCAAAATATAAACATTTTTAAGTTTGAATAATGATAAAATGTTTTAATTTCTACCAATAATATTTAAAAAATGAACATAATTTGTAATATAAAAGATATAATTTTTATAAAAGTTTATTTAATGATGAATTCAAAAAATATAATTTTTATATGATAAAATATTATTAATGATCAAAGTGATAAAAATTTGACTTTGATTAAATCTAAAAATACTTATATTTTGAAATGGAGAGAGTACCGCGCAGCATATGAAACAAAAAAAAAAAAGCTGCCGGCCTCACTCCAGTGTGCAAAGCCAAGGACAAAGTAAAGAGTGAAATTTGGATGCTCGCTTTAAGGCCTGCTGGCCTGGGCTTTCTTGAAGTTCTAAATCCTAGTTCGCCACAGATGGCGCGAGAGGAAGTTGGCCGGAGAGGAGTTGCTGGAGATTCACTCTGAATTTCATTTTGCTGATATAGAGCTCCCTGATCAAATTGCTGAAGCTATCTCAGTATTGGGGGTAGCTGCTCGTTGTTGGTCACAATATGTTTTATTTTCCCAAAGATGAGTTTCCACGGGTTTAATATTTTACTATTACTACTAGTATATACTCTCTTTATTTTTTAATTGTTGTCGCCGTTGACTTTTATTTTTTGTCGTACCTTATTTTTTGAGATACACTGTGCACCACGTATCAGTCCATGGATCAGTAGCTGATACGCACTAACACATCAGAATGTATATTAAAAGCATACTTCGAATAAAAAGATATACCTGATACCTGACCTTTAACGGCAACTCGATGAGGATTAAAACAATTCACAACCAGTAGACCAGCTAGAGGTGAAGCAAACAGTGAAAAATATGACCCAAAGCCACAAACAAACTTGGGAAGCAGAACGAAAAGCCAGCACGTCGTCGTCTTCTACGAATCTTCTTTGCCTAAAACCACAACTGCAAACTGTAGGTAGATAAAGTATTCAGCAAGCCTTAACACTAAGCAAGGGTATATATATACATGCACATTTGGCTGTAGTAAATATTAAGCTATCTTATCAATTTGTTTTGTAAACTTAAATTAATTATTATCATTGTTATAAGTAATCATCTATCATTTTTTCATTTACAGGAACTCAATGTCGATGAATAATGGCTTTGAAAAAGAGACATGAAGCCCACAGAAGTTGACTCTGTTAGAATTGACCTATGCTATTTTATCCGTCGAGAGATTGTTCATCAAGATAGTGTATTTTTTTGAAAGGAACAACAATGAATTGCTTTTGTACCCACATTTATTTTTGTATGATAGGTTTAAGATTATATAGATGTAATCGGATTTGGTTGGATGGTATGTAATGTGACATAGAAATTATTATTTTGTAAGATATAGTTGTTTGTGTTGCAATCATCCCTATATTACTTGGATGAAATATTGAATTCAATATCCGTTTCAAAATTAAATTGTATATCCTGTATTAAAAAATTTATAAAAATAATAAATAGTTTCTGCAGGCGGTCGACGCTGCAGACCGCTTAGACTTAGAAAACTTAGTACATGCGGCTTACTTAAGCAACTGCTTGCACTTAGGTCTATTAGTGCAGGCGATGATATCACGACACTAAAGGTATTAGTGCAGACGGATCATAAAAATGTGTGTACAAATGCACCATTTCTACAAGCTTACTAATACCAGCGGAATCAAAAACTGGCTGCAGAAAGGGGTTTACAACCGCCTGTAAAAACGGTTTTAAGTAGTAGTGTCAGAACCATTGCTTTATTATGCGCGATTATTGTGTCATTCGCTTGTTTGGTTTAACATCCTTACTACTATGTTGTAAGATTTAGAAATGTGATACATGTTTAGAAATATAATTTTGAGCCATGCGGCCTTTTCTTTTTTGGTAAATGATTCTGTCCGGCTGGCCAGACACGTTTGCTCCGCCTTGTGCACCACCGAACAATTGAAATCCAAGCCCTTGGTCGAGGTTTGGTGCTTATCCCTTCCACTCGGTGTCGATTTGCTGCCATTTGTAGTGTTTGATCCTTGCTTTGCAGTTGCCGGTCGTCGAGGGCCCCGTGTTCGTCCTCAACGATGTGTGATATATTTGTTCGCAGGTGGCGATTCAAGCATCTTATCTATTTGTTTAGAATATCAGATGGATGCTCACCAATTGGAACGATTCTTCTGGACAACGTATCTCAAGTATTTCAGAAGCTTGAACCAAAAGTGGATGTAAAGTAGTCCCTCAGCAAACTAGCAATAACATTTGCGCCAATGAGAGAACTCTTCTCCATCCCAGCTATCTCCATGGCCGAGCACCTCTTGCATTTCTGCGGAAATCTGTGTACTAGTTCTGCTGGAAAACAGAAATCCATGACAGAATTTAAGTTGGATAACAGAGAAAAGATATAATGTCGTGCGTGAGGAGGAGGAATTAGGGGGAAGTCAGTAGTCCATGTTTGACCATTGAAACTGCTATCCCTGAATGACTGTTCTGATAGACTTCCTATCTGTCATTTGGTAATTTCATGGTACAGCTTTTGGCTGTTGACTAGTACATCCTTTCCTTAGTGAGCCGTCAAATATCTCTGGAAAAATTTCTCCATCGAACTAACCTGTTATACTTCAAGATTTATACTGATTCCTTAGTCTCTTCTATTTCTAGTCTTGAATGGCAGATAGGTTAACTATGTATTTAGGTGAAACTCGAGAAAACAGTTTTCATTATGTCGTCTTCATACAGAGGAAAGTACTAGATGTAGTATTCATGACAAGTCCAAAAGGCCAGAAGGACCATTCCAGTGCCTTTTCCTCCCAGCATCCGAAAGTCCAAACATGCACGGCTGGTTATTATGCGAGCGCAGCTCCGTCCCCGCACGGACACCCTCTGCTCCCCGCGTTGATGTGTTCCTGAAGAAACCAAATAAGATATTCCCTGACGAAATCAAGTAGGATTGGTGCCTTCTTTGTTGTTCTGACACTGCAGAGTGCAGAGACGAAGCTGCCGTTACCTTACCTGCAGAGATAAATCCATCCACCGGGTCAAACAAAACTGCGGCCTTTTATTGATTGCTAAATCAGCAGCGATTAGTTGCAAGTTGAAGGTCGAAAAAGGATTCGAGATATCGTACAGCATATGGAACAAAACAGCTGCCGGCCTCACTCCAACTTGCAAAGCCAAGGACAAACAGAGGGTGTCAGCGGTTCTCTTCTACTCCAACCAGTAAGTAATATAATGCGAAGCAGTTTCTTGAGTTCCATGACTCATCCCAGTTTTCATTCATATCATGACCACAACCACATCTTTTAGCGATCATGTATAAAGCATATACGTATTTCTAGAACGGTTTAGTTTCATAACTTTTATCATAAAAAAGTCCACTTTACTACCCTTAAGCTTAAGTTTAACTTAAAATCCAAATAACTCCTTAAACTATATTTTACCCCGCCAAAACATAATTTTGAATCAACTTACCTCTTCATACAATTTGTCTTTTTTGTTTCTCGCATAAATATAATCTTAAGATCAAACCTTACAACATGATAAATAACATCATAAAATATATTAAAAAAATAATTATAATTTGTTGTTATTATTTTTATAAGAAAAGATATTTAATAGTAAATTAATCTTTAAAATACAAAACTATATGCAAAAAAATGGTAAAAAATTCAAACATATTTTTCTAATATGTATTATGATGTGTTTTATTATCTAATAAGTTTCACCTTATGATTATGTTTGTATGAGGAGAATTAAAAAAGACAAATTACACGAGAGGGTAAATTGACTCAAAATCATGTTTTGACGGGGTAAAATAAAGCAAATCATAGTTTAAAAAGTTATTTAGACTTTAGCAATAGTTGAGAAAAGTAAATTGGACTTTATCCTAAAAACTACTGTTACAAAGGTACGATCAGTTTGAACTCTGGATGCTCGCTTCATGGCCTGGACTTTCTTGAAGTTCTAAATCCTAGTTTGCATCCAGTTTGTTTCTTGTCACAGATGGAGAGGAGTTGCTGGAGATTCACTCTGAATTTCATTTTGCTGACAAATGCTGGAAATTATCCCAGTAGGGGGAGCTGCTCATTGTTGATCACAGCCTTTTTTTTTAATTTCCAAAGACTTGCTCCCAGGTGTTAAATGTTTTACTATATACAGGTAGTCCAGGTTCAGCTTCCCTGCATTTTAATTATTTGTATTTGTAGGTCCGTCATTCCAGTCGCCCTTATTAAACGATAAATGCTTCTGCCATGTCATGGGCAGTGTTATGTTATTGTTGCTGCTCTTTTCCCAAAGATTTATTTCTTGTTGATTACAAATGTTCTCTCTGTGCATCAAAAAAAAAAATGTTCTCTCTGTGGATATGGTTCTCAAATAAGACGAATGGTGTAGATAATGCTGAAAGCAACAATAAAGCAGAGTAATTGGATGGACTTTTAATTTGGTTCACACTGATATAGGAGCATAGTAGAGGAAAAATTAATCTTATAGTGGCAGAGTATGCAGGCAATTGGCACTGGCCCGTGATTAATTTTACTCTGACGACGATTGGTGGTGACTCCCGGGCCTAGAAGTTTCCTCATTGTTTTTTAAAGAGGCAGCTAGACCAAGGACTTGCTTCCCTGGGTTTAAATGTTTTACTGTTACTACTCTATATATACTCTATATATAGAGGCAATCTAGGCTTAGCTGCTTTGCACTTTAATTGTTCGTATCAGGCCCTAGTCATTTCAGTCACTCTGATTAAACAATGTATGCATGCTCTGTACCATGTGAGGTGTCTCATGGGTGGTGTTATATTATCGTTGCGGCTCTTTTTTCAAATATATTTGTTTCTCGTTGACTATTCCTAACAAATGTTTTCTCTCTGTGAAGTGATGGTTTTCTTTGTCTGGGTAATCACTAGTATCAAATAGAAAAACATATTAATAGGTCTATTGGAAGTTAACAGTTGAGGAACGCGAGCTAATTGTTCAAAAACAACCAGAGTACCAACGAGACTCATATAGTGGCGACACATGGCAGACAAACGGCGCCACCGACGGAGAGGGAAAAAGAGGAACCACTTACGGAAAGACAGCGGACGAAAAGGTGGGGCTGCGTCGCTCGGAAGCGAAACCAAACTAACGCGAATGAAATGAATACAAACTACTTTGGGTCTGCGTCTATTTAGATCTTGAAGTGGCTCTCTAATGCTTCGCGTTCGTCGCCTTCCTGTCGTCTGTCAAATTCCAATGTTAGATTTTTAATGAGTCTATGTACTCAATGAAGAACTACTTCCCGCTCTGTAGCTGCCCACTGAGCCACTATAGGGTGCGCCCCACCTAGTCACCCACACATCAGTTGCTGTCATCAGAGGGCCTGACAGCACTAGTGGTGATATAGAAACTCAAGACATAATGCACCAGCACAACTATCACTACTACTTGCTATTACCTCCGTCTGAGAACGACTATCGCTATATCTTCGAGTTACGGAAAAGACTACATTTCCGTGCACATCTTCAGTTCATTACTTGGAAGATATACCTCGTCCATGAGATCATCATCAAGAGCCAGATTTTCAGAATTATTACTCGATCCTTCATGGTCCTTAGTGATGACATCTCTTTATACCACTATCATTTTTCTATAATTGCATTCACTTGATATCCAAAGATAATATATTTAAGGTCAGTATCCAATAATCCTGATACAACAGCTATATCCACAAGCCTTTTAGGAGCGTGATAGACATTTAACAAATGAATCAAGTGTTCTGCACTCAAGACAATGGTGTATCCTGGATTGAATTTGTTGATGACGCTCAACAGTTCTATTTTGTTACTTCTTGATCCTAAAATTAAGGTTAAAGAACTTAAGCAGCAAGCCAAACCTGCAATCATTTATCCACATGCTAAAGGTTGAAAACTTCATCGGACATCCTGTAAAACCAAAAGGAAGATGAAAAAAAAAGTAATATGAGAAGGAGCACCAGCAAAGTCCATTATGCCAACCACCCACTTCTCACGGTCCTTTTTTTAATGAAAGAAGAATTATAATAGTTTATAGTTGAGTCCGTTTCCACTTCCCACTGTCTGATGATCAATATTAATATTTGTCCTTGGTTGTTGTCAATTGGCATATTTACTTTGATAGCCGCTAGTGGTATTCCTTTGGCTCCACAGTGTTCCAATTGTTTAGAGAGACAATGGGACTAATAATGTCCTCCTTAGTTATCGTCTATTGTTATATAGTGGCCACAAGCGCATGCGCTGCCCCCTGACGAGCTGCTAACGTGTGAGCCACTATTGGGTGGGCCCCACATAGTGACCCACACATCAGTGGCTGTCATCAAAGGGTCTGACAGCACTAGTGGTGATATAGAAACTCAAGACGTAATGCACCACCACAACTATTACTACCACTTGCTACTCCCTCGGTCTGAGAATGACTATCGTTGTATTTGCCAGTTACTAAAAAGACTATATTTCTGTGCACATCTTCAGTTCATTACTTAGAAATAGATACCTTGTCCATGAGGTCATCATCAAGAGCCAGATTTTCAGAATTAGTACTCCATCCTTCAGGTCTTTAGTGATGACATCTCTTTATATCACTATCAATTTTCTATAATTGCATTAGCTTGATATACGAAGATAAAATATTTAAGATCAATATTCAATAATCCCGATAACAGCTATATCCACAAGCCTCCTAGGAGCTTGATAGATATTTAACAAATGAATCAAGTGTTCTGCACTCAAGACAATGGTGTATCCTAGATTGAATTTGTTGATGATGCTCAACAGTTCTATTTTGATACTTCTTGATCCTAAAATAAAGGTTAAAGAACTTAAGCAGCTAGCCAAACCCGTAAACCATTTATCAATACAAAAGGCAACATCGACCTTGACATGCCACTGTGATTAAGCGATAGAATCACATGCTAAAGGTTGAAAATTTCATCGGACATCCTGTAAAACCAAAAGGAGGATGGAAAGAAAAAAGTAATACGAGAAGGAGCACCAGCAAAGTCCATTGTGCCAAGCACCCACTTCCCACGGTCCTTTTTTTAATGATAGAATAATTATAATAGTTTATTGTCGAGTCCGTTTCCACTTCCTACTGTATGATGATCAATATTAATGTTTGTCCTTGGTCATTGTCAATTGGCATATTAAGTTACTTTGATAGCGGCTAGTGGTTTTCCTTCGGCTCCACAGCTTTCCAATTGTTTAGAGAGACAATGAGGCTAATAATGTCCTACGTATTTGTTGTCTATTGTTATAGAGTGGCCGCAAGCACACACGCTTTGCGCTCAGACTACAGCTGCTAACGTGTGAGCCACTAGAGGGTGGACTCCACCTAGTGACCCACATATTAGTGGCTGTCATCAGAGGGCTTGATAATGCTAGTGGTGATATAGAAACTCAAGACTTAATGCACCAACACAAATATTACTATTACTTGGTACTCCCCCTGTCTGAGAATGACTATCACTTTTTGACTTTTAGATATCACATTTGACTATTTGTATATTCGAACTTTTATCATCACGTTTGATCCTTAAATATCTGCCAATTCCAAAAAAGACTACATTTCCATGCACATCTTTAGCTCATTACTTAGAAGATGGACCTCGTCTATGAGGTCATCATCAAGAGCTAGAGTTTCAGAATGATTACTCGATCCTTCATGGCCCTTAGTGATGACATCTCTTTATACCACTATCTATCAATTTTCTATAATTGCATTCGCTTGATATACAAAGATAATATTTTTAAGATCAATATCCAGTAACTCTGATATAGTAGTTATTCGCTTGATAGATATTTGACCAATGAATCAAGTGTTCTGCACTCAAGACACTGAACTCAATAGACATTGGAAGCAGGCGAACTTTAGTACAAATATTTATGTAATATTTTTTTGTTTCTCTTTTTATGTTTTTGTAATAAACTAGGCTGTGTGTGTCTTATGAGACACATAGGCTGGAATGTAATTGCTTTATCTAAAAAAAAGACAATGGTGTATCCGGGATTGAATTTGTCGACGACACTCAGTATTTCTATTTTCTTACTTCTTGATCCTAAAATTAATGTAAGGATCTTAAGCAGCTAGCCAAACCCGTAATCATTTATCAAGAAGAAAGGCAACATCGACCTTGACATGACATTGTGATTAAGCGATAGAATGATGCACATGCAAAATGTACAAAACATACAGAAAACTTCATAGGACATCCTGTAAAACCAAAAGGAGGATGGGAAAAGGAAAGGCAAAACCGAAAAGAGCATGTGCAAAGTCCACTACACCAACAACCCCCCTTCCCTCTGTCTGATGACCAATAATGTTTGTTTTTTCTTGTTGAAAATTGTTATATACTGGTGACAAGCACATATGGTAGGCAATTGGTAGTTACTTTGATAGAGCCGTCGTGGTGGGGCTGCGAGTCCGCGACTCACTGGCGGCACTGGAGCCAGCTAGCATAGGCTTGCGTCCAAGGAGACAGCATCATAATGTTAAAGGACTCATCCCCGTGTCCATTCGTATCATTGTCACCACAACTTCTTTTAGCGATCATAGGTAGAGCATAATCGTATCATGGTCACTACCACCTCTTTTAGCTATCATAGGTAGAGCATTTTAGAAAATGGAATATCATTCCCGCCTCTGCGTTTCCGCACACAACGTTCTTATTCTTGACCCTTACATATATTCAGCTATATGACTCAAAATGACTTAAAAAAAAGAAACCAACTTGAAGACTAACAAAGCCTATTATTAAATTTCCAACCATGGGAAGCAAACAACTCAAGTGCAATAGTTTCCAATTTTCTGCTTGCCATTCTGAATGATTCTTTTATGTTATCATCCTGCTGCAGTTGCGACCAAAAGCGCATCCAATATGTTCCTCTGAAAATTGCCTGCATAAAAGATGAATGTTTGCAATTTACAAAAATTAGGTCATTCCGGCATCTCCATATTGCCCAACATAATGCAGCTGTCGCAACCAGAATTATTTTTTCTCCTTCTTTCTGAAATTTAGTATAATTTCATAGTTTTTGTCGTAAAAAAGTACAAATGTTACGGTCAATTTGAAATTTGGATGCTCGCTAAGGTCTGGACTTTATTGAAGTTTTAAATCCAAGTTTGCATCCAACAGTTTGTTTCTTGTCACTGATGGCGCGAGCGGATGTTGACCCGAGACAGGAGTTGCTGGAGATTCACTCTGAATTTCATTTTGCTGGCATGGATCTCCCTGATCAAATTGCTCAAGTTATCTCAGTAGGGGGGAGCTGCATATTGTTGATCACAATATGTTTTATTTTCCCAAAGATGAGTTAATTTCCATGGTTTAATATATTTTACTCTTACTCTTAGATAGTTTAGGTTCAGCTGCTCTGCACTCTAACTATTCGTACCTACAGGCCCAAGTCGCTCCAGTCACCCTGATTAAACGATGTGTGCTTTGTACCATGTGAGTGTCTCACGAAGATATGCACGGTGTTATGTTATCGTTGATGCTCTTCCCCAAATACTTGTTTCTTTGATTCCTCCTACAAATATTCTAGTGATTGTTTTTTTCTTTTTCTGGGTAATCAACTATCAAATACTCTCTCCGGTGTCAAGAACGAAGTCGTTTTGGACAAATTTTTACTCAAACATTGGGTATATAAATTGCAATTAATTTTTGATTTGTTAATTCTAGATATGTAAAAAATTGTATGATTATATTTATCTTGAAAAGTACTTCAATAAAAGTATACATGTCATTTTTTCTTAAATAGTTTTATAGAAAACAGGAGACAAAGTTATGCTTTGGAAACCGTGTTGTTGTTCAAAATGACTTCATTTTGCTGGAGATTCACTCTGAATTTCATTTTGCTGACACAAACATCCCTGATCAAATTGATAAAATTATCTCAATTGGGGGGTGCTGTTCGTTGTTGATCAAATATGTTTTATTTTCCCAAAGATGAGTTCCCATGGGTAAAATATTTTACCATTACCACTCTATATATACAGATAGTCCGAATTCAGCTGCTCTACACTTTAATTATTCGTATCTACAGGCCCAAATCACTCTAGTCACCTTGATTAAAAAAAAATACAATGGTACGATCAGAGTGAAATTTGGATGCTCGCTTTAAGGCCTGGACTTTCTTGAAGTTTTAAATCCTAGTTCGCCACAGATGGCGCTAGCAGAAGTTGGCCGGAGAGGAGTTGCTGGAGACACACTCTGAATTTTATTTTGGTGACACAAACATCCCTGATCAAATTGGTAAAATTATCTCAATTGGGAGGGTGATGTTCGTTGTTGATCAAATATGTTTTATTTTCCAAAGATGAGTTCCCATGGGTACACTTTAATTATTCGTATCTACAACCCAATTCACTATAGTCACTTTGATTATAGTCACCCTGATTAAACGATGTATTCTCTGTACCATGTGAGGTGTCTCATAGACAGTATTATGTTATCGTTGCTGTTTTTTCTCCAAATACTTGATTCTTGTTGTTTACTCCTACAAAAGTTGTCTCTATGTGAAGAGATGGTTTTCTTTGTCTGGGTAATCACCGTCAAATAAAGTAAACTATTTTAATAGATCCATTGCAGCTTTAAAGGTGAGAAACACCATGACTTTTAATTTGGTTCATACTGATGTATATCATAAATAAGTTAATTATATATTGGTGACATATGGCAGACAAACGGCATCTACCAGTGTTTTTACATTAAACTATGGCAGCGGTTAGTTGCGATCCATTGGTCTAACAGTTTTCTAATTATTTTTAGAGGACTAATGAGACCTTACAGGGAGTAGCATGTGAGGGAAACAGCCACAACAACAGCTACAAACAGCCATAAAAATCTTAAACGAACGGGCCCGCTATTGTTTATCACTATTTTGCAGTTGGCGAGAAGCGCACATGGTCGGAGTAGGCAACTGGTACCTGCGGATCCGAATCGTCTGACATCTCTCTCTCAACGTCAGATCGAAGTTGGCATGGACCCACGTAGACACACACAGAGAGAGAGAGAGAGAGAGAGAGGATCAGAAGGGCGGAAAGGGCTGTCTTGCTTTTTTTTTAAAAAAAAATCTAGGGCTGTCTTGCTTGGACGCGAAGCCAAACTAACGTGAATGAATGAATGTTTCGGATCCGCGGCTGCGACAACAGCATCCATTCACTACCAGCGGCACTTTTTGCTGTTCTTCGGAGTCTGGACGCCCATCTCTTCTTCTCCATTGTCAAAACTTTTAGCTTGCTAGCTAGTGAACAGAACGCGGCATGCATGGAGCTCGCCGTGTCAGCTCTAGGAAGCCTCCTCCCCAAGCTGGGCACCCTCATCAGCGATGAATACAAGCTGCAGAAGGGGGTGAGGGGGGAGATCAAGTTCCTTAAAGCCGAAATGGAGTGGATGCAGGCCATCCTCGTCGAGCTATCCGAGCGGCCACCAGATCAAATTAGTGAGCTTGACAAGCTCTGGGCGAGGGACCTGAAAGAGCTGTCCTACGACATTGAAGACAGTGTGGACACTTATAAGGTGCAAATCGACGCTCCTGTGAGTGACAAGCCCCAGGGACAGCCCAAGCCCCACAGCTTCAGAAAATTCATTGATAAGACCATGTGCTTGTTCAAGAAGCCCATGATTCGCCATCATGTTGCTGACGATATACAAGATATCAAGAAGCGCATCCGTGAGGTTGGTAAAAGGCGACGAAATTACAAGATTGAAGCTGTTGCAGCACGTCCTGACACAAGCGCCGTCGATTCTCGTGTGCTGGCTTGCTTTGAAGATGCAGCGAAGCTTGTTGGCACTGATGTCCCCGTACAAGAGATCTCCAACTTGCTAACCGAAGAGAATGGTGCTCATAAAGAGAAGACAATGGTCGTCTCAATTGTTGGAGTTGGAGGCCTGGGTAAAACAACCGTTGCCAATTTGGTGTATGAAAGACTTCGGGGGAAATTTGACTGCCATGCTTTCGTCCCTGTGTCGCTTAGACCAAATATGAATCAGATTCTCAGAAGTATACTCCGGCAAGTTAGCATAGATGAGTGCAAAAATTCTGGAGAAAAGGAAACTCATGAACTTATAAGGGATATCAGAAAATCCCTCGAGGGCAAGAGGTACATTTTATCCTTGTAGTCAAACTTTATTATATATTTTAAACCAGTATTTCTTGTTTAAGTTGAAAGTAAGATGATTGAATCTAGCACGGTTGGTTCAATCCCAGCTCAATGAATTTCAGCGGCTGAAGACAACTAGCTTCCAAAAGAAAAAAAAAATATAAGCTTCACGGTTGGTTCATATTTCTCGCATTGTGCTCTTGAAAATATTAATATTGGTGGGTCCTATCTAGTAGTCAGTTATTAACACCTGGCATAAGTTTAATCATCTCAGATATTGAAGAACACGCAGAAGCAACATATAAGCTTCATGGTGCTTTAAGTCTTAATTGTAAACTAATTCATGAGCAAAGGCCCCGGTAGATAAATTTTTTTTAGCAGTTTGGATAATGATTGGATCAACACGTCACTAAACTCTTCTTGGAATGCGAATTGGAAATAGAGGCGGAGCAGGATAGTTTCTTTTGGAGCTCACTGGTGGTCATAGGCGGCAGCAGTTGTCAGCAGCAACTGATGTATTTGTCGCGTGAGTGAGTGAGTGGGCCCATAATGTCGTGAAATATGAGCTCTTATGGAGTTTCAACGTAAAAAGAGTCTGGGACTCAAGGAACCTAATCCGTTGTGTGCTCGGTTTGCATCTTAACTCCACATCTACGTGTTTCAGTTCATTTAACTCCATAGTTTCACATCGAAGATATTTTTTGGCAGGTTCAATAGCATAACTCCTAATTTTAATGCTAACTTTTTTTTTTGGCAATGTTGCTTTATCATAATTGTATGTCGTGTGTTACACACATGCATCTGACACTGTTTGCAAACTATAGGTACTTCATTGTAATTGATGACGTATGGAGTGCCAAAGCATGGGAAACCATCAAATGTGCTTTCATTGACAACAGATATGGGAACAAAGTTATTGTGACAACCCGTAATATTGATGTGGCTAAATATACTTCAGTTGATGGAGCTGTGTATGAACTAGATCCTCTCTCTCGGGAGAACTCCAAGAAGCTGCTATCTAAAAGAATATTTAATGAAGAAGAGGGAATTCTTCCTGAACTAGAGGAGGTAACAGAGAAGATTCTAAACAAGTGTGGTGGGATACCATTAGCTATAATAACTACAGCTAGCATGTTGGCCGGCAGGCAAAATCAAACAAACTTTGAATG
>BCLF01000162.1:293408-307900 GCA_001602275.1 Zoysia japonica | reverse complement strand
TTGTCTGTTGTATTTAAGCATGTTTCCGGAGGATTATGAGATTCAAGTACAGAGATTGATACGGCTTTGGGTAGCAGAAGGTTTTATTGATGCTGGAGTACAGGGGAGCAATTTGTATGAAGTCGGAGAGAGGTATTTCTGTGAGCTTGTTAATAGGAGCATGATTCAACCAGTTGATATTGATGAACTTGGTACTGCAAGGGCTTGCAGAGTACATGATATGATACTTGATCTCATCATTTCCCTTTCAGCTCAAGAAAATTTTGCCACTGTATCAGAAGATACAAACATGATATCTCCAGCAGGCAAGATTCGACGACTGTCACTGCAAGGAAATGACTCAAATAGCGACTCAGATAGTGATGGAGAAGATAATGTGGGAAAAAAAGTGATACCGTCAATAACAACCAATGTGTCCCAAGTGAGAACAGTCATTCTATTCGGTGATGCTTTCAAATGGATGCCATCCCTGTCAGAGTTCTCAGTTCTTCGTGTATTGGTTTTGGACTGTTCTAGGCACAGGATTGCCAATCTAAAGGGCCTAGGAAGTCTGCATCAACTGAGATATCTGGAACTACAAGGTTATAAGGTTCAAACAGAGCATCTACAAGGAATTGGAAACCTCAAGCAACTAAAGACTCTGGATTTGTATGCAAGTGGCACAAGTGAACTTCCAGCATGTATTGTTCAGTTAACACAACTCGAAAATCTGACTATACCGAGGGATGTGACGCTTCCAGATGGGATTGGGGGTCTAGTTTCCCTGCAACGACTGGGAATTCTTGATACGAAGACATCACCACACACTCTGGCTGAGCTTGGTAATCTTACTGATTTGCGTGTGCTGGAAGTAAGGTTACGTGTTTGTGATGAGACTGACGTGAAGACATTCCTCCGGAGCCTATCCAATCTACACAACATTCGTACTTTAAATATATCACCAGTATCTTATTTCATTGACCTAGATTGCATACCAGATCATTGGAGCTGCCCTGCACGTCTACAACGGTTTGGTGGATGTTTCTCAAAGTTGCCACGGTGGTTTTCCCACCTCTCTGAACTCTCCTACTTAAACATCTGGGTCGAAAAGCTACGACAGGATGATCTTCAAGTGCTTGGAACATTACCCATGCTCCGCAGTCTTTATCTGTATGTAGCCGATGTAGCCGGCCAGGATTGTATCACTGAAGAACGGTTGGTAGTTGATCAGCCCTTCCGCGCTCTAACATATTTTATGTTTCGCCCCTACCGGAGATATTGGCTAGCGTTTGCTCGTGGAGCGATGCCAAAGCTTCTGAGGCTTGAGCTGCGCTTCAAAGCACGACAGCGGGCAGGAAGCGGCTTCCACGTTGGCATGGAGAACCTAGCTTCTCTTAAAAAAGTCGAGTTCGCGGTGGACTGTGATGGTGCTAGGATCACGGATGTGGAGGCTGCAGAGGCCGAGCGCAGGGATGCGGTTAACAAGCACCCGAACCATCCGACGCTTGAGTTGTCAAGAGAGTACGAAGGATACATGAAAAAAGGAGGAAAGGTAAAAAGATTCTCCCGAAGTACATTAAGTACTACTTGTCTCTTCTTCATTTCGTTGCCTTTCGGTGTGACATATAGTCAGCCTCTTTTCCTTTTTGCAGTGAGGAGGAAAGGCAATGATCGTTGGGACTGCCTGGCAGGCAGCAGGCTTCGTTTCCACCGGCTCAATCTTCTCTTTTCCATTCGGTTTACCTGTACATCTCATTGTTCACCTGGGTCTCTTTATCCTCTTCCGTTTTTTTGTAGTAGCACATTTCACTTCATCTCATTGTTTTTGTCCTCTTCAATTTCTTTTTTTCGTTTTCCTTGGAACCAATCACCTTCACCCTTTCATATAAAAAAACCTCAACTCTCACAAAAAAAAAAAGATGTCCCTTGTCACCCTTTGTTTCATACTTTGCAAAAAAAAAAAAACTTCTCTTTTGTTATGCATCATGAAATAGTTCCTTCATCATCCTTATGAAAGAAAAACATAAAAAAAACTGCGTGCTGTCATTCACCTTATAAAAATAATCACCTTCCTGATTAATATTCTTTAGAGAAACCTCCTTGTTATGCTTCAAATCATTTGACCTGCATTATCATTTATCAAAAAAAAAAATATCTCCTTTGTTATTTTCCCTCGAACATTCTCCTTTTTTATCCATCAAAACATTTTCATTATCTTAAAAAATCATCAAAAATATTTTTCCTCTGTTATCATCTATGAAGAAAATCCATCTTTCCCATGATCAGAATTTCTGTCCCCTATTATCCTTTAAAACAAAAGGGCTCCTTGTTATGCTTCAAATTATCTGATGTCCATTATCATTTACACAAAAAACCAAAAAAAAATCCTCTCACATTCTATTTTCCCTCGAACATCCTCCTTTGTTATCCTTTATGCAAAAAAAACAACAAAAAAATCATTTGAACTCCATTATCATTTACACAAAAAATAAAAAAAGCATATCTCCCTTTCAATTTTCCCTCGAATACTCTCCTTTGTTATCCACCAAAACATTTTCATTATCTAAAAAATCATTAAAATGTTTTCTTCTGTTATCATTTATGAAAAAATTCCACCTTTCCCATGATCGGAATCCCTGTTCCCTGTTATCCTTCGATACATTACGTCTCCATGGTTTGCTTGAAAAATGAGCCAGTCCATTTGATTGTGCTTTGTTGTGCTTGAAAACTAAAGACCTCCTTTCTTCTCCCCTTGAAGGAAAAAAAAAGAAGTCTTTTTTTTTCTGGTACTGAAGCATATAAAACCATCGTTTGTTCTCCTTAAAAAAAAAACACTATCCATGTTATGATACTCCATTATCTTACTGTCCTCCAAATCAACCACCAATGTTCAGCTGATTCCTCGGCCCAACATACAGTAAGTTCCAGCACATTCGTATCATATTATTGTTTCACTATTGCTTTTGTTAACATAATACTGTCGTGGTAGTTTTAAGCTACGAGTTAGCTGTAATCTGTTGATCACTGTGATTTACAAGAGACAAATGTTTATGCTTGTTAATCAGTTGAAATCGATTCCCACCAATCTAATGTTGTTTTCAAAACTTTCTGTTTTCAGTAGCGCTCATGGTGGCCAATGCAACTCTGTGCTCCTGAACTTCAGCTTGCAACCAGACTTGGAATGAATAAAGTTCTGTTCTGATACTCCTGTATCTCTGTCCTCCGAACCATCAAATAATGTTCACCTGATTCCACAGTCCAACTTACAGTAAGTTCCAGCACAGTCCAATCATATTATTGTTACTTTTGCTAACATAATACCTTCCGTGGTGATTATACCATTGCTAAAGCCATGGATAATAAGTTAGCGGTCTTAGGTTGTCAGTAAGCTGTAAATTTTTTCTTTTTGGTCATTGTGGTTTATGAGAAACAAATGTTTATGCCTGTTAATCAGGGGAAATCGATTCTATTACACATCTAATGTTGTTTTCAATACTTCGTGTTTTTTGTAGCACTCAAATTGGCCGCTGCAAGTGCAAGTGATGGATCAGGAAACGACACTTAGTTCGCTCGGTGGTGCCCCCGGCAGTATCCTACGCTCTGTGTGCTCCTGAACCTTCAGCTTTCAACCAGAAGTGGAAATGAATAAAGTTCTTTGTTTGTTTGTTTGTTTGGAAACACTGGTGATCAGTAAATTGAGACTGCAACGTCATGCACGTCATGTTATTGAAATAGTTTGGTTTAGCTTCTTGAGGCTTGAAATCCGTTGGATAAACAATTGAAGCTTTTCCATTGGACCTGCAGTAAGGTTAATTGCATGACAGGTTCATGTGATGAACATGGAATGTTGTATTCAGTCAGAACCAGTGATTTATTATGCACGATTATTACCTCATTGCTTACTTGGTTTAACATCCTTATTAATATGTCGTAAGATTAAGAAATTTGATACGTGTTTCAAAATATAGTTTTGAGCCATGAGGCCTTTTATTTTTTGGTAAATGGATAAATACTTCTGTCCACCGCCCGGTTGGAATCCAAGTTCTTAGCCGAGGTTTGTGCTTATCTCTTCTGTTTTGCAGTTACCGGGCGTCAAGGGCCACATGTTTGTCCTCAACGATGTGTGATATATTTGTTTGCAGGTGGTAATTCAAGCACCTTATCTATTTGGCTCAGAATATCAGATGGATTCTCACCGAATGGGACGGTTCTTATGAACAACCTATCTCAAGTATTTCAGAAGCTTGAACCAAAAGTGGATGTAAAAGTTGTCCCTCAGCAGACTAGCAATAACATTTCTGCCAAAATCTGTGTTCTAGTTCTGCTGGACAAACAGAAATCCTTCATAGAATTCAATTTGGATAACAGTGAAGGATGTCTCATGGTCTGACTTTGGGTATCATTGTCGCCTTGAGATTGGTATCTGAATGTGTCAAGAACATAATAGCCTTGGTGTGTTGTGTCTCTCAGCATGTCAAGCTGCTGCAAAAAAGTTTGGTTTGTGATGAGATGTGCCGCCCAGGCCTCGTTGATGATCACCTGTGCCCATAGCAGGGCTTTTTTGCAAGCTATCCTGCACAGACATTGCTGGTGGCTTGGAGTACTTGTTTATGATAAAAGTTATGGATCTGCTAGCCCATAACCGATGTTGGACTGCCGACCGCTTAGCTCGGAGAAATCTTCCACATCCAGTGCGCTGCATTTTGTGTGATCAGGAGTCTGAAACAATTCATCATCTGCTCACTGCCTCTGTGTTTGCTCGGCAGTTCTGGTTCATCCTCCTGCAATGAGTGGGGCTTTCAATGCTCTCACCTCAACCTGCGGATGTAAATTTCAAGGAATGGTGGGGACGAGTAACTAATTCAGCAGGCCATACAATCAGAAAAGGACTGAACTCCCTCATCATCCTTGTGCTTGGATTCTTTGGCGCCATCGCAATGACTGTGTTTTCAATGGGGCTTCTCCGAGTCTTGCCACGGCCTTGCGCATGGCCGGTGACGAGATCTATCTGTGGAATTTGGCTGGGGCTAAGGATCTTTCCTTGCTGACCAGCCATGGTCGAGATGAGGGTGTTTCGATTGGGTCGTTAAATCTTCTTTAAGCGAGCGAGGTGGTATTCAGGCTTGTGTGTGGTTTTGTACGTCCGTGTGTGTTCGTTGTACTTTTTTTGACCTTCTTTTATTAATGCAATGATACGCAACTCTCCTGCGTGTTCAAAAAAAAAAGTTAAGTCATCCAGGACTGCAGAAAGAAGAACATCTATTTGGGGCTCCCTCTCCTATGGAAGATAAAAGGATTAATTCCTTATAGGCCACTAAAAAAGGTTTGGGTTCCTTATTAAACATCACAAAGTTTGAATTTCTTTATTAGCCATCTATTTTAACTTTTGTTCTTTGTTGACCACTATGGTCATTTTTATTTCCAAAATGCCCTTACCTATTGCAAGTCAAATTTAAATTGTGAGCACTGTAATTCTTTAATAATTTTGTTTCGATTTTTTTAGTAATTTTTTTCGTTCAGTAATTTTGTATCAATTTCTCGAGTAAATTTGTTTTAGTTTTTTCAGTAATTTTCTCGCATTCAGTAATTTTGTTTTAGTTTCCTTAATAGAACAAATCTTGAAATTTACCAAATGAATTGAAACAAAAATTACGGAATGTGATATAATTACTGAGGGAAGAAAAGAAAATTATTAAAAGAATCAAAATAAAATTACTGAATAAAACTGAAACAAAATTATAGAATGAATCAAAATAATTTACTAATGTATTTGATATAAAATCACTAAATGAGAGAAAATTACTAAAGGAATCAAAACAAAATTATTGAAGAAATTACGTGCTCACAATTTGAGTTTGGCATGGAACAGGTAAGGGCATTTGAGAATAAAAATGACTATAGCGGTCACTAGGGAACAAAAGTTAAAATAAATGGCTAATAAATAAATTCAAATTTTGCAATGGCTAATATGGAATCCAAACTTTTTTCAATGGCCTATAAGGAATTAGCCCAAAATAAAATGCAGCAGATGGGAAAGCCAAGAAAAAATAAGGTTGATATCGCTGAAATTTTGTATTTTCTGTATCTTGCTCCAAGAGAGAAGATATAGAGGAATTAATGGGAGTTAGTAATCCACTTGATCTTGATGTTTGACCATTGGTCTTGATGTTTGACCATTGGAATGGCTATCCCTGTTCTGATAGACTTCCTATCTGTCATTTGGTAGCATTATTGGAGTACAGCTCTAGACAAAAATTCTCCACCGAGCTAACCTGTTATGCTTTGGCCCACCCCCCCCCCCCCCCCCCCCCGAACTTCTCAAAAAAATTGCAGATAGGTTAACTATGTATTTAGGCGAAACTCTTTAAAACAGTAAAACATTATTTTGTCAATACAAAGAAAAGCACTTGCTGTAATATTCATGAGAAGTCCAAAACGCCAAAAGGATCATTCCAGTGCATATTCCTTCCAGCATCCGAAAGACCAAACATGCCCCCGGCCACAAATCGCCAGAAGTTAAACCGGTACCAGTCAAGATTGTTGCCAGTCTACGAACCACAAAAAAAGACCAGTCGAAAATGGCAACATGTGTTTACCAACTGTGTGATCGATCTCTCACTACAAGAAAACTAGTGTTTAGTGATGTACTTGGTAACTAAAAGTTTAAATTTTTTCACTATTAATCTATAGTCACCAACTTACCTTGGTGGCATTGTGGTCACTGTAGCCTTGTCGCTGCAGGGATTTAGTGACCAACATTTGCAAACTTGGTGACTAAAACTTACACCATTAGCTACCAACTGCTCCTTGGTGACAATATGTGAAGTTGTAGTAACCAATCATTTGCATTTAATACCACATCCCTTCAATTATATAATTTGGTAAATATTAATGAAGGAATCAAATATTTCATCCAAATATCAAAGTTTGCTCATCAATTATAGATCTAGTTGAAACAGGTATAATAATCATGATGTTTTCAGGGAATTAAACAAAATGAACTTGGTGTTGTTGCTGCATAGCCTATAGACAATGCAGCACAGAATCCAATGTATTTCAACATGACCATAATTATAGTAACAATATTTTTATGTTCAACATTACAATAAGTAGTAAATAGAACTTTGGTACATGATATTTGACAAATTTTTCTGCATGGCACTCACTTGTACAAACGTGGAACACCTACAAAAGCAGATAATAAGCATGCAAGATTCGTGAAAAATCTCAGTTCAATAGAAATATGATGTGAATTACTATTAGGTAAATTTATGTGAAATCACAATTGCATGTTCATGTTTGTACAAGAGACTGATTAAAGTGAGATAATCTGATCTGACAAAGAACCAAATTGGTTTCTTAGATTCTACAAGCAATAGAGGCATCAGCCATGACCGCTGGACCAACGAGGAACCTGACGACCATTGCTAATGCAGTAAGGGTGTTCCTACAGGCAATAATCCGCAGCTCCAGTGCCATGAACACACCTAAAAAAAGAGCATGTTGTGCAGGATAAAGTAAACAAGCACCGTCCTAATGAAATAAATATTACAAGAGATGTGCAAACCTAGACTGAACATTGCCATCCTAAGACTAGCATCAGACAAGAGTGAGATAGATCGGGCAATGATTGGCATTTCAATTCGGGGCATTTGCTTTTTTGGCCCTCTTTATAAGGCTAATAGCCAATTTGACCTTATTTTTTCTACTTTGCTTATTTGACCCTGCTTTTGTCCTCCAAATAGCCAATTTGACCCCCAATTGTTAAAAAAGAAGGGTCAAATAAGCAAAGTATTGAGTCAATTTGGCTAATCAGAGTCTAAAAGCAAGGTCAAATAAGCAAAGTTGAAAAAAATAAGGTCAAATTGGCTATTAATATTCAAAACAGGGTCACACAAGAAATTCTCTCTTTCAATTCCCCACCTGATAAAAAAATGTAGGGAATTGAACATAAATCATCCAACCCGACACTTTCATATATACTACTCTGTAAAAATGACACTGAACAAAGATCATAATATTTAGTTCTGTTAGTGGAAAAGAGTAGTTATATCCCACCTAGTAATTATTTATATGCACATGGTAGTCTCACAATAATGTTTACTTAACCTAAAAAAATTCACACTGAGAATAGTAATTGATTGCTGAAAAAGATCACAACAAGCAGATATATGAATTGAGTGGTACGGTGTAAGCTTCATGACCTTTGAAGCATTGGAAACCCCAAAGGTATAAATGTTTTGGTGATTGAGTGAGAATCATGAACTAACTTGTTGGATGTAAAATCAACGTATGCTTATCTCAAGAATCACAAGTTGGCTTCCATAAGGATGATCGACGACTCATATGGTGATTGGACTCTTGATAGAGGTCGCGGTTGGAGGTGGATCAAGGCTAAGGATCAGCTAGAGCCAAGTGTGGTTTAGTGTAGGCTTTCAGTCCATAGGAGAAACCGGTACTATTAAGAGGGGTTGAGTTATTTCTCTTTGATCACATGAGTGCTAGGTTGTTTGGATGCTCTAGGAGTCCCCAATGGCACTAAGGTGGCAATGCACAAGATGAGAAAGCAAGTCAAGGAAGTTGGAAACAAGATGAAAGTGAAAAATCTAAGTTTCAGCTTCGGAATAGATTACCAGATAGTCCTATGATATCACTGGACAGTCATGTGACTATAAGTTTCAGCATTTACAGAGAAGGCGAAATCGGTTGTTTCAATGGATAAAATAGTCACTGGACAGTCCGGTGAGATCACCGAACAGTCCGGCTATGGAGGGTGCAGGATTCTAGAGAGAAGTTTTTGGTTGAAGAAATGGAGGAAATGGACACCCGACAATCCTGTGAGGTCACCGGATAGTCTGGTGACTATGAAGGCTGTAGGTTCCAGATGGTTGCAAGCGATTGGATCATCGAAGGAGTTGGTCACCAGATAGTCCGATGACTAGAAGAAGATGGAGTCCAGAGTGGATGTTCTTGGAGCCCAAGGCAGAGGTCATCACTTTCGGTGATTGGAAAAAGAAGATAGTTTTTTGATAACAGCTATAAACGGCTATTATGGGGTTGGTAGCCTATATATAGCCGTGTGCTAGCCCAAAAGAAGATTTTCAATGGCCAAAAGAATTGAGGGAACATCTTGCAACAGCCAATGGCCATCAAGGAGAGCACAAGTGGAAGATTGAAAGATCTTTAGTGCTAAAGGGAGAGTAACTAGAGCATCCACGTATTTCTATAGCTTGTGAGGCTAGAGGGGAGTGATAAGGCTTGTTACTCTTGGTGTATGACAGCGTAGACCAGTTAGGAGTCGGTGATTGAGCTTCTGTGATGTTTTTGGAAGACATCACAAGTTTGTGAGCGGTTTCGGATCCTCCGTTTGAAAGGGACACTAAGAGTGAGCGCCTGAGCCTTGGAGGCTTGCTCTAGCGCTTGAGTATTGTGTGCGACAGTCGAGCTGCCAGTGTCTTCACTTCGGGTGTGAAGCATACCCTTGTGAGCATCGTTTCAAGAACGGCGGAAGGAACCAAGACTTCGACGGAAGTGGTTCAACGAAGAGTAGGTGAAGGCGCCATCTAATTCCGAGACCTCAAAAAAAAATCTTGAGCCTTGCTTCTCTCTTTATTACTTGTCATTTATCTTCTACATTTTTATTCATGCAAGTAGTATTGATAGGTTGCTCGTAGTTCACTCATGGTGGCTCTCATGCTAGTGTGTCTTGTTTGATTGCTTTTATATCATAACTAGCATGTGTAGAAGTTGTTTGATGCCTTGCTTAGCTTCTAGCTAGTTTATCTTATTTGCTATCCTTTATCTAGCTAGCTCCTAGCTTCGTCCTTGTTTTATTTCTACTATGTTGTTGTTCTTGTTTATTCTTAGCCTAGCTCTAGTGTTTTTTTGTTAATAGCCTCTAGCATATTAAGTTGTTCCTTAAGTGTTATCTTATCTCTAGTTTGCTAGGAATTGAGTGCTAGCTCCTTAGTTGGCGGTAAGGTGTAAAAAAGTTAGTATTAGTGAGTGCCGATTTAACCCCCTTCTCGGTCACTTTATCCTTACATATGAGAGTCAACGCAAGCTGCTATTATTGCTAATTCACTAGGAAGATATAAAATATGTGAACAAGTAGATACATGAATCCAGTATCAGCATACCTGAGGAACAGCACAATCAGCATGAATAGCATCAAAAAAACTGAATAGGAACAATCCCAGTTGCTTGACTGATCAACAAGTGGTGGTGTCCTGCATAGTGTCCTATTAAGAAAAAAAACCCATAAATACCTTACACACAAACAATTCGTCCTTGTAGTGCTACTGCATCTACGAATCTTTTTTCTGCGCCCTCTAAAAGAAATGTCAAAGTGCAAGAAATGTCTACATACCTACGGGTTAGAGAAAAAATCAAAATTCCCAAAATCAATTTTAATACACACATTCGAATAAATAATTTTTACTCTGAAAAAAAAATCCCCAAATCGAATAGCTTGCACTCATTTTCAATAGATTCGAATATGTACATTACATGAGGAATAGGGAGAGAGGGGTCAAGTTAATGTGATGTTCAGCTATGGTGCTTAGGAGAACGATTGAACCATCGCTGGGCCACGATGATGCAGAAGTGGTAAGTGTTCAGACAACTTCGAGCACATGGAAATCTAGCCACACTGGCCGAAATCCAAACTAAACCACCTGCTTGGATTTCCCGTGGGATCTTAATTATATGCAATCAGACAAATCTATGAATTAACCTACATAAAACTAGGAGCAGATGAGGTCAATTCTGGGCTATCATCATAAAGTTGCAGGACATAAAAACAATCAGTGCTCACAAATTGCATATTTGAATGACATCACTAAAACCTAATAGAATTCGGCGCAAGAATGGCAAATTTAGTTTCAACTCCAAATTATAGTGTCAAATAGAAACAGAAAGGCACTTAATAGCATGTATCAAATTAATACAACAAATTAGTATGAAAAATTGTGAAAGAAAGAAGGGGAAGAAGGAATTCATACATGGAACTGCTATGAGAAGGGGATTGTTGAGTTGGGGCTGTGTGCCGTGGTACCGCTCATGTACCGTGTGCCGTCACGCCGCGCCTCCTGCTCCCCTGCACCACGCTCCTGGTCGCTGCCCCGTGTGCCGTCACACCTCGCCTTCTGGCTGCCGCGTGCACAGACCCGGCTCCGACCTGACTGTCGTGCTGCACTTCCCAGCCGCCGCGGCGCGCCTCCTTGGCTCCGACCCATAGGCGGAGCTAAGTGTCGGTCAGGTGGGCTGTGAAAATTGTTGGACACCTAAGCATTTGGAGAGTAAAACACAGGAGGAGAAGCACTTAATATGTAAGAGCAGTCAATATATTTTCATTGTTAATATGTTTATCAAATTATAATAAACATATTTTTATTGTTAATTACTACTTAATGAGCCCCCACTGTATTCTGTATTTTCCTTCTAGCTCCGCCACTGCTCTGACCCGACCGTCGCGCCGGGCCTCCCAGTCGCTGCCTCCCAGTCGCTGCCAGCCGTGCTGCATCTCCCAGTTGCTGCCGGCCACGGCCGCTCTAGCCGACGCCGTCTCGATGTGGATTAACTCGCAAGGAAAAAATAGGCAGCTGCTGGTTTTTCTGCTCTGCTCTATGTGCATGTGGGCCATGGTTGCTACAATGGCGTGGCTGCGTTACGTGGGCCTTGGTTGCTACAACCCATTATATTTTTAGTCACCAACTTAAACTAAATAAGCGGTCATTATTACTAATTTCGTGATTTAAAGTGAGCAGAATTTCTATTGGAGTTTTTGTAGCCAAATACACGAGATATTAGTTGCTAAAAGCTAGCATTTAGTGACCAAACTAGTTGGTAGCTAAAAACATAATGGTTGGTTTCTTGTAGTGTCTGGGCATACTATTAGTTTTACATAGTACTTCTGAAACCGCAACTATATGCTCAATCTTTAGTGGTCAAGAGGCTCAGACCCATATTGGCAGTGAAGTTCTTTGGACCATGCAATATTGTTGAGAGAACAGGCACTGCTGCTGTGCTGCATAGTGCATACAAACTGCAAGTACCTCCTGACAGCATGAAACATCCAGTTTAATTTCCACCTCTCTCAAGTCTCAACTGAAAGAGTTCACACTGACCACACTCCAGTCTTCTCATAGCTACCTGTTCCACCGGTCTTTGCTCCTCGCTGCCAGGGTGTAACAGACGGGCGCGGCAATCAGTCAAAGTTGGGCAAGTCATGGTTCAGATTAGGGAGCAGAAATTTTGGGAGGGAGAGCTCAGTCACCTGCAGGAGAACACCCGAGTCCCCAAAGGCGACGTAGCCTTCGCAGCTGAGAATCAAGACGAAAGGGCCACGGCATTGGCTCTTGCAGAGCGACGATGAGCAGAGCCAAGTACGCCCATCCCCGTCGGGAGGAATCAGTGGCACAGACATGGCCGCTTGACCCATGCCGTGGTCGCCTCTTCCAGGTCCCGGACGGCACGGCGGCAGACTACGGCGGCGGTTACGAAAGGGCAAAGGAGCTGCCGGACACGATGGCCCGGACCGCGCGCAAAGGTCACTGGCGCTGCCGCGGCACCTGAGCCGCTAAGCACGCTAAACAGAGCGGATCCACAGCATGTATGAGTTCTTGAATGACTAATGAATTGTTCGTGGCACTTGCAAGGGCCAAGATGCTCCTCCAACAGCAACCTCGGCAGATGATGACATCTCCGGTGTCCGGCGACGACCTTGGCGACGACGCAGTTGCTCTCGCTACCCTGTTTCACCACATTATAGCTCTTCGAATCGGGTATGCATCATGAGCACCTTTTGGTTCATGTATAATAAGAAAGCTAAGTCGGGTGTGCCGAACTACACGATCGAGAACTCTTTCTCTAGGCGTCCCGTTGCTTTGAATCGAAGACACCAGTACAATGACCAACTCAATTGTACTGACCAACTCAAATGAGTTGTCCAACTCCACTTCCAAAAAAAAAAAAAAATGAAACATTGAGTCATCAAAGAAGGTTGGTCCACCCTCGATCGCATTCAGTGGCTAGAAAAACGAAGCCGTGAAATTACAAATACATATTAAGAATCATTATGAATCAAAATGTTGTACAGTTTTATGAACTTGGAAAGTATCAGGATCGAGTGCATGGATATGCTGAAATCATACAGTTAATCTGAATCAGGATAGTTTAACAGCTCTTCATGCTATTAGCCCACAACGCACGACCACAAGTCTCTGCTTTACAACAATGGCTGTGAATATTTCAGTTCAAAATAAAAAAAAAACGGCTGTGAGTATGTGATAACTTGCTCCATTGCAACCCCGGAAACCAATTATGAGAATCACCAAACATAACCATGATGCACTGTGGACTGTCTGTAGTACTGAGCAGAAAAAATATACAAATACAAGCGTCAACATCCAGATTCTACAGCTGCTTCCTAAATACAGTACAAAATAACTTTGAAAGCCATTCAAAATATGTTATGAAAATCTGTGCATTATAGTCAAGCATTATTCTGTTATACTAAACAATTATATACAAATCAAAATACGAGGGTAATATGCGACATCCTGTACCATGACTGTGCTATAACTCAACATGTCCAATCAAAACATACTTAGATACCATACTAGACTCCATTTCTTATCGGACGTTTCCTCTTGGTTGCTGCATTTTTTCGCTCTCGAATCTCACAAGTATATATGTGGATATAGTACTATCGGAGACCTCCATACCAGGGCCTCAAACTTGCCCTGATGCTTAACATTTCCATACATGACATCTAGAAGTTTTATCTGTGGAAGCTCCTTATCTGAAGAGCATTCATGCTGATGCGAAATCACTAAATCTTCGTACGGTGCAGAGATTCTCCCGAGATGTGCAGGCTTACTTTGGTTTAGACGATCAAATGGAAGCTCACCGGATTTAGAGAGATCCTTCTGGATGAACACTCTATTGAAGGCCAGAACCTTGCGCCAAAAGTTGATGTCAAAGTTGTCCCTCAGAAAACGAGTAGTGACACTTCCAGCAACAAGGGAACCGTTCAGTATGCTGGCAAACTCCATCGCCAGGTGCATATGCCTAGGGTGCGCCTCAGGATCCATGCTTCCAAATGCAAGTGTCTTGAAGAAGTACCAATATGCCTCATGGGAAAAATATTTCAGAATTATAGCTTGTGTAGTTCCAAACTTTACAATCTTGTCAGATCGGCTTGTGATCACGATTTTGCTACCGCTTGGCAGGCACCTTTTGTAAGCAGAATACATTCTATCCCATAAACCTTCATCCAGATCCCCTGATAACTCCACAATAACTAGCGACTTTCTGTCTTCTGAGTTTGACATGCAATTTTGATGTTTCATTTCGCATCCTTCTCTGAAAGTAGCTAGCTTGTGATCTATAAAATCATGGTATCGCAAGAACAAGATTTCTGAGAAATGATCAGTAACCCTTGTATCCTTGCAAACGTGATCGACAAGAGTGCTCTTGCCGACTCTACCTGGACCAACTATTGGCAAGAT
>BCLF01000162.1:261126-271382 GCA_001602275.1 Zoysia japonica | reverse complement strand
TGGAACATCTACAAAAGCAGATAATAAGCATGCATGATTAGTGAAAATCCTGAAGTTCAATACAAATATGATGTGAATTACTATTAGGTAAATTTATGTGAAATCAAAATTGCATGTTCATGTTTGTACAAGAGACTGATTAAAGTGACAAAGAACCAAATTGGTTTCGTAGATTCTACAAGCAAGAGGAAAAAAATTACAAGACAATATGTAGCACAATTTTTTTATTGGAACTAGACATAATTGGAACATTGAGCATCTCTGCAAGAGAAAAATAGCATGCCAGTTTTATATAAAAAAAATTACATACCAAAGGTCTCACCTTGCTGCTAAGCATAAGGTTATTAGGGAGGTACAAAACAAAGCGATCACAATGGCCATGTACAGAGATTTACTGTTTCATTGACTGAGCACTCCTAAATGGTGCAATAACTCAACAATTGCGATGTACAGAAGAACTTCGTGCAGTCCTATAGCAATAGAGGCATCAGCCATGACCGTTGGACCAACGAGGAACCTGACGACCATTGCTAATGCAGTAAGGGTGTTCCTACAGGCAATAATCCGCAGCTCCAGTGCCATGAACACACCAAAAAAAAAGAGCATGTTGTACAGGATAAAGTAAACAAGCACCGTCCTAATGAAATAAATATTACAAGAGATGTGCAAACCTAAACTGAACATTGCCATCCCAAGACTAGCATCAGACAAGAGCGAGATAGATCAGGCAATGATTGGCATTTCAATTCGGGGAATTTGCTTTTTTGGCCCTCTTTTGAAGGCTAATAGCTAATTTGATCTTATTTTTTTCTACGTTGCTTATATGACCCTGCTTTTATCCTCCAAATAGCCAATTTGACCCTCATTTGCTAAAAAAGAAGGGTCAAATAAGCAAAATATTGAGTCAATTTGGCTATTCAGAGTCTAAAAGCAGGGTCAAATAAGCAAAGTTAAAAAAATAAGGTCAAATTAGCTATTAAAATTCAAAACAGGGTCACACAAGCAATTATCTCTTTCAATTCCCCATCTGATAAAAAAATGTAGGGAATTGAACATAAATCTTTCAACCCGACACTTTCATATATACTACTCTGTAAAAATGACATCGAACAAAGATCATAATATTTAGTTTTGTCAGTGGAAAAGAGTAGTTATGTCCCACCTAGTAATTATTTATATGCGCATGGTAGTCTCACAATATTGTTTACTTAACCTAAAAAAAATTCAGACTGAGAATAGTAATTGATTGCTTAAAAAGGTCACAACAAGCAGATATATGAATTGAGTGGTATGGTGTAAGCTTCATGACCTTTGAAACATTGGAAACCCAAAGATATAAATGTTTTGATGATTGAGTGAGAATCATGAACTAACTAGTTTGATGTAGAATCAACATATGCTTATCTCAAAAATCACAAGTTGGCTTCCTCGAGGATGATCAACGACTCATATGGTGATTGGACTCTTGATGGAGGTCACGGTTGGAGGTGGATGAAGGCTAAGGATCAACTAGAGCCAAGTGTGGCTTAGTGTAGGCTTTGAGTCCATAGGAGAAACCGGTACTGTTAAGAGGGGTTGAGTCATTTCTCTTTGGTCAGATGAGTGCTAGGTTGTTTGAAACATGAGTGCTAGGTTGTTTGGATGCTCTAGGAGTCTCCAATGGCACTAAGGTGGCAATGCACAAGATGAGGAAACAAGTGAAGGAAATTGAAAACAAGATGGAAGTGAAAAATCCAAGTTTCAGCTTCAGAATAGGTCACCAGACAGTCCTGTGATATCACTGGACAGTCATGTGACTATAAGTTTTAGTATTTACAGAGAAGGCCTGACTATGGAGGGTGCAGGATTCTAGAGAGAAGTTTTTGGTTGAAGAAATGGAGGAAATGGACGTCACCGGACAATCCGGTGACTATGAAAGCTGCAGGTTCCAGAGATGGTTGCAAGCGACTGGATCATCAAAGAAGTTGGTCATCGGACAGTCCGATGACTAGAAGGAGATGGAGTTCAGATAGAATGTTCTTGGGGCCCAAGACAGAGGTGATCACTTCCGGTGATTAGAAAAAGCAGACAGCTTTTTGATAACGGCTACTATTATAGAGTTGGTAGCCTATATATAGCCGTGTGCCAGCACAAAAGAAGATTTCCAACGGCCAAAAAAATTGAGAGAACATCTTGCAAGAGCCAAGGGCCACTAAAGATAGCACAAGTGAAAGATTAGAAAATCTTTAGTGCTAAAGGGAGAGTAACTAGAGCATCCACGCATTCCTAGAGCTTGTAAGGCGAGAAGTGAAAAGGCTTGTTACTCTTTTGTCTTTGGCAGCGTAGACCGGTTAGGAGTCAATGATTGTGCTTCCGTGGTGTTTGTGAAAGACGTCACAAGTTTGTGAGTGGTTTCGGGTCCTCTGCTTGAAAGGGACATCAAGATTGAGCGTTCGAGCCTTGAAGGCTTGTTCTAATGCTTGAGTATTGTATGCGACAACCAGGCTATCGAGCGCCCGAGCGTACCCTTGTGAGCATCATTTCGGAACGACAGGAGAAACTAAGACTTCGACGGGAGTGGTTCAACAAGGAGCAGGTGAAGGCGCTATCCAATTTCGAAACCTCAAGAAAAAATCTTGAGTCTCGCTTATCTCTTTATTACTTGTTATTTATCTTCTACTCTTTTATTCATGCAAGTAGTATTGATAGGTTGCTCCTAGTTCACTTATGGTGGCTCTAATGCTAGTGTGTCTTGTTTGATTTCTTTCATATCATAACTAACATGTGTAAGAGCTGTTTGATGCCTTGCTTAGCTTCTAGCTAGTTTACCTTGTTTGCTATCTTTTGTGTAGCTAGCTCCTAGCCCTGTCCTTGGTTTATCTCTCTAGACTAGGTTGTTGTTCTTGTTTATTCTTAGTCTAACTCTAGTGTTCTTTGTTGGTAGTCTCTGGTATATTAGGTTATTTTTTAAGTGTTATCTTATCTCTAGTTTGCTAGGAATTGAGTGCTAGCTCTCTAGTTAGCGGTAAGGTATAAAAAAGTTAGTATTAGTGAGTGCCGATTCAACTCCTCTTCTCGATTACTTGATACTTACATATGGGAGTCAACGCAAGCTGCTATTATTGCTAATTCACTAGGAAGATATAAGATATGTGAACAAGCAGACACATGAATCCAGCATCAGCATATATGAGGAACAGCACAATCAGCATGAATAGCACCAAAAAAAACTGAACAGGAACAATCCCAGTTGCTTGACTGATCAACAAGTGGTGGTGTCCTGCATAGTGTCCTATTAAGAAAAAAAAACCCATAAATACCTTACCACAAACAATTCGTACTTGTAATGCTACTGCATCTACAAACCTCTTTTCTGCGTGCTCTAAAAGAAATGTCAAAGTGCAAGGAATGTCTACATACCTACGGGTTAGAGCAAAATGCAAAATTCCCAAAATCAATTTTAGTACACACATTCGAATAAATAATTTTTACTCTGAAAAATAAGTCCCCAAATCGAATAGCTTGCACTCATTTTCAAGAGATTCGAATATGTACATTACATGAGGAATAGGGTGAGAGGGGTCAAGTTAATGTGATGCTCAGCTATGGTACTTAGGAAAACGATTGAACCATCGCTGGGTCACGATGATGTAGAAGTGGCAAGTGCTCAGACAACAAGCACACGGAAATCTAGCCACACTGCCCGAAATTCAAATTAAACCACCTGCTTAGATTTCCCATGGGATCTTGATTATATGCAATCAGACAAAATCTATGAATTAACCTACATAAAACTAAGGGCAGATGAGGTCAATTCTGGGCTATCATCATAAAGTTGCAGGACATAAAAACAATCAGTGCTCACAAATTGCATATTTGAATGACATCACTAAAACCTAATAGAATTCCCCACAGGAATGGCAGATTTAGTTTCAACTCTAAATTATAGTGTCAAATAGAAACAAAAAGGCACTCAATGGCATGTATCAAATTAATCCAACAAATTAGTATGAAAAATTGTGAAAGGAAGAAGGGGAAGAAGGAATTCATACATGGAACTGCTATGAGAAGGGAATTGTTGAGTTGGGGCTGTGTGCCGTCGTACCGCTCATGTACCGTGTGCCGTTGCGCCGCGCCTCCTTCTCCCCTACACCGCGCTCCTGGTCGTTGCACTGTGTGCCGTCACGTGTCACCTTCTGGCCCGCCGCGTGCACGGACTAGGCTCCGACCCGGCTGTCACGCCGCACCTCCCTAGCTCCGACCCGACCGTCGCGCCGCACTTCCCAGCCGCTGCGGCGCGCCTCCTTGGCTCCGACCCATAGGCGGAGCTAAGTGTTGGCCAGGGTGGGCCATGGTCTCCTTTGACCTGTGAAAATTGTTGAACATCTAAGCATTTAGAGATTAAAACACAGGAGAAGAAGCACTTAATATGTAAGAGCAGTCAATATACTTTCATTGTTAATATGTTTATCAAATTATAGTAAACATATTTTTATTGTTAATTACTAGTGAGAGTATCGATTAATTTTAGATCTACTTTGTCGGCTCGGCTGTATTTTCTCTTTAGCTCCACCACTGCTCCGACCCGACCGTCGCGCCGGGCCTCCCAGCAGCGGCGCCTCCCAGCCGCTGCCGCTCAGTCATTGCCGGCCGTGCTGCACCTCCCAGTCGCTGCCAGCCGTGCTGCACCTCCCACTCGCTACCCTAGCCGACGCCGCCTCGATGTGGATTAACTCGCAAGGAAAAAATAGGCAGCTGCTGGTTTTTCTGCTCTGCTCTATGTGCATGTGGGCCTTGGTTGCTACAGTGGCATGGCGCGGCGCTGCGTTACGTGGGCCTTGGTTGCTACAACCCACTATATTTTTAGTCACCAACTTAAACTAAATAAGTGGTCATTATTACTAATTTCGTGATTTAAAGTGAGCAGAATTTCTATTGGAGTTTTTGTAACCAAATACACGAGATATTAGTTGCTAAAAGCTAGCATTTAGTGACCAAACTAGTTTCTTGTAGTGTCTGGGCATACTTTTAGTTTTACACTAGAAAGATAGCGCGGCTTTGCCACGCATGATTACCGGTCGTTATGCATTATGTTAGATAAAATACAATTAGAAAATTTTCTTAAAAAATGAAACTGTATGGGTGTTAGATTTATTGTTAATCTGATAAGAACAATCGAAGTAATTATATTTGTCACTGTTAGTCTACTGTGGCAAAGAGCCATCCAAGGCATATTATGCCTGTAACTTCTGTTAAGCTAGATTACTATGCACAAGAGTATTTTTGAAACTTTGCATAGAGGTAGGAATTTTAATAAGGAACAAATTTTATTTTTGGGCCCAAGTTCAAATTCCAAATACATGTTATTCTATAAAATTTTAAAGACATGGAATCATTTAAAAGCATTAATTCATTTGGGGGCTTTTAACTTTTGAATAGAATTTTATAGAATTTTCTAATTTCAAGTCTTGGGAAAAACTTTCAAATGGAATTTTTATTAACAATATTTCTTTGAAATTTTTCTTTATTTACAAAAGTGAAGTGTTACATTGGGCAGCATTGTGAAACTGAAGCAACATCGTGATATCAAGAGTCGCTCCTCTGTGCTCATTTCCGGTTCAATTTTTACAGTTAAAACAGTCACTGTTGTGCTTACGTAATATGAATTTAAGAATACCTGGATCCATTAATTCATAGAGAAATTTGCCTCCCTGTATATCTCAGGTTACTCACCTTCCCATAGGCTAAAACCATCATACCTCCATGCTTGCAGTTTCTCAAGTATAGATTGGTTGATATTAATCCCTAGAATGAATCCACAATTTCCTTGTTGCATACCTCAAGCATCCACGTCATAGGCATCTCCCATGCCTAAGCTGGCACACATCCTTCTCACAGCATTGGCTATTTGCTCCAGTTGAGATCTGAGTTCCACTTGAGGCCTTAAATGGGGCACCCACTGCGGTCGTTATTAGCACTGCATTACCATGAGCATTGAGGATGCATGATACAGGGCAAGCTCCGCCTTTTGCTCGTTTAGTGAAATTGGACGGAACAAAAAGCCCACCTTGTTATCCTTAATTAACAGGGCTTGGTCACATGCTTGTCCCATAGTTGTAGCCACCAATTTGAACTCATCAAAGAGTTATGTTATATTGATATACAGAAACCTCTCCGCCTGATCTTAGCTGCTGCAAAAATAAACTGTTATGCTGCTCTATTTCTTGCAGAGATTCTTCATTCGAACGACACTCTACATTGGGTATTGCAGTAAATACCTCATGGGCAGAGCTCTTAGACACTAACATAACCTTGAACACTACCTTCTTGACTATTTTCTGTTTTATCCGAAATGCATAGGAATGCCGTGTCGAGCTGGTGAAGGTGGCGGATGTGGCATGGAGAGCAGGAGCATGGGCACGCTGATCCCGGTAGGTTGAATGCCGCGTATAAGCAGTGGCCGCTAGGGCAGATCTAGAACATCGAGAATAGCCTTGGGAGGAGCACGGAGTTGCAATGGAGCTTGAACGGGAAGAGCAGTTTGGATGGGGATGGGTGATGGCCGGGGCGCCAGAGAGCGGGGCTGCCGTCGAGCGGCGGTGGATGAGGAAGAATGATGGCTGGAGGCGTCAGCGCGCGGGATTGCTGGCCGCGTGGACCAGCGGCAGCAATTGCTGAAGGATGTACTGTCCACCGAGCGGCAAGCAGAGAGCAAGAGGTGTGGAGCCTAGTGCTTTCGCGAGGAGGCGAGAAAGTACGTCAGCGAGCTCTTGATGGTTCTGATCGGACGTTTCAAAACTTATTAGAGTGATGGAACGGTGACGGAAATTAATTAATGATGTGGTATAATGTCAGTGTGAGAAATCGTGTCGATTTAAACTATAAGAGATTCTATGAAAAGAGTGATTATGCAGGTTAAAACTTAAAAGAGCAAAAATATATAGATGTTCTATCGTACAAGCATGAGCGAACACAAGTTTTCAGAGAAATCTCTTTACATCTAACCTTATTTTTTCATAGAGACACTGGTAAAAAAAATTATTTACACGTATAGGCAATATCCATCACTGTCATTTGTTCCAAGTCGACCTCACAAAAAGAAGAAAAAAATCCTAAAAGTTCATAGTGGCACGACTCGCTCATATGTGATTCTCATTTTCACAAAAAAAACTCTCATTTATCACAGTAGACTTTGGAAAAATACTTCACGTAACTGTGAAATAAAATTCTTTTACTGTGCATTATATCATGACTCTTTCTTCAATGTAAACAAATCATGTCATCAGTCTTGATTCTATTATTCCTACGTCTTCCATTTGATAGGCATCTTTGAGCTTGTTCCTACCAAAACAATATTTTCATTTACGTCTTAGACTCGTGGAAGGAAGAACAAGAGTCATTGTATCCAAAAAATAATGCATTTATTTCTTCTTTTCCTTCACACTTCTTATCACGTCAGTTACAACCCTTATAGATTCCTACATAATACAGGTAAAAAAAGATTAATAAGTTACCATGAATAGATAAAAGGAATATAATATTATGTTTATGTTTTACATCATATACTGTAGTAAAGAACTGTACTTACCGTCCCAAGTTCATTATCATTTTACTCATGAGCAAGCCTTAAAATATGAATGTGTTCAATCAATTCCTGCTCAAATTAGTTCACTGGCTTAACATTGGCCTTGAGATCACCCTACTCACGGCTAACCCTCCCAGCAAAAGTGTTTTATCCAAGAGGTCTAACCTCTCCAGCACCACAGGTATTATATGTTGCAAGTAACTGTGCAAGTTAGACAACATGCAGGTCAATCAAAACAGAACTTTCAAGTAAGTTCATATAACACTACATGTTTGTGCATATGACTCAGAGAATCAAGCAACTACGATGCACTTCTTGGGATCACTATACTACGCATTTTACTATTGTCAATTACGGAATGCATCAAGCAAGAGATATCGTGTGAAAAGATAGACCTTGATTTGCTATTTGATGACCTTGACGGACTGCGCGACAGCAGCGGCTGGCTGCACGCCTGCACGGCCTCCGAGAGGATCACCCTTACTGGCAATAGAGTCTATCGTCAAGCAATCCGTCGTTGTAGGAACATTCAGAACCGCCGATTTGGTCGAGGAGGACAATGACTGCGCTGGTTCATTAAGGGGTGTTGCGTCGGTGTTTTTGTCGGCAGCGGAGGGGGATTCACCAGCAGGCAGAGCATCAGCGGAAGTGCTGTGCGGCGTGGTGCTAGGCGGCGGCAGGCGGCAGATGACAGCTTCGATGGCAGCAGTGGCAGAGGATGGCGGCGACAGCAGCACGAGCGCGGCGGCTTCAACGGGGAGCAATGCAGAGAAGAGTCCAGAACCATCGGATTGAATGACTCGGATCGAAACTAACTTCCATCCAACGGTTTAGCTAAAAGGAGATGACGTGGACCAATCTCATGGCAAGAAACCGAGCTGGTTTAGATATTAAAAAATGGTACTTCTGAAACCGCAACTATATGCTCAATCTTTAGTGGTCAAGAGGCTCAGACCCATATTGCAGTGAAGTTCTTTGGACCATGCAATATTGTTGAGAGAACAGGCACTGCTGCTGTGCTGCATAGTGCATACAAACTGCAAGTACCTCCTGACAGCATGAAACATCCAGTTTAATTTCCACGTCTCTCAAGTCTCAACTGAAAGAGTTCACACTGACCACACTCCAGTCTTCTCATAGCTACCTGTTCCACCGGTCTTTGCTCCTCGCTGCCAGGGTGTAACAGACGGGCGCGGCAATCAGTCAAAGTTGGGCAAGTCATGGTTCAGATTAGGGAGCAGAAATTTTGGGAGGGAGAGCTCAGTCACATGCAGCTGAGAATCAAGACGAAAGGGCCACGGCATTGGCTCTTGCAGAGCGACGATTAACAGAGCCAAGTACGCCCATCCCCGTCGGGAGGAATCAGTGGCACAGACATGGCCGCTTGACCCATGCCGTGGTCGCCTCCTCCAGGTCCCGGACGGCACCGCGGCAGACTACGGCGGCGGTTACGAAAGGGCAAAGGAGCTGCCGAACTCGATGGCCCGGACCGCGCGCAAAGGTCACTGGCGCTGCCGCGGCGCCTGAGCTGCTGAGCACGCTAAACAGAGCGGATCCACAGCATGTATAAGTTCTAGAATGACTAATGAATGGTTCGTGGCACTTGCAAGGGCCAAGATGCTCCTCCAACAGCAACCTCGGCAGATGATGACATCTCCGGTGTCCGGTGACGACCTTGGCGACGACGCAGTTGCTCTCGCTACCCTGTTTCACCACATTATAGCTCTTCGAATCGGATATGCATCATGAGCACCTTTTGGTTCATGTATAATAAGAAACCTAAGTCGGGTGTGCCGAACTACACGATCGAGGACTCTTTCTCTAGGCGTCCCGTTGCTTTGAATCGGAGACACCAGTACAATGACCATCTCAAATGAGTTGTCCAACTCCACTTCTAAAAAAAAAAAAAAAAAACATCGAGTCGTCAAAGAAGGTTGCTCCACTCAGTGGCTAGAAAAACGAAGTCATGAAATTACAAATACATATTAAGAATCATTATGAATCAAACTGTTGTACAGTTTTATGAACTTGGAAAGTATCAGGATCGAGTGCATGGATATGCTGAAATCATACAGTTAATCTGAATCAGGCTAGTTTAACAGCTCTTCATGCTATTAGCCCACAATGCACGACCACAAGTCTCTGCTTTACAACAATGGCTGTGAATATTTCAGTTCAAAATTAAAAAAAAACGGCTGTGAGTTTGTGATAACTTGCTCCATTGCAACCCCGGAAACCAATTATGTGAATCACCAAACATAACCATGATGCACTGTGGACTAACTGTCTGTAGTACTGAGCAGAAAAAATATACAAATACAAGCGTCAACATCCAGATTCTACAGCTGCTTCCTAAATACAGTACAAAATAACAGGAAGCCATTCAAAATATGTTATGAAAATCTGTGCATTAGAGTCAAGCACTATTCTGTTAATACTAAACAATTCTATACAAATCAAAATACGAGGGTAATATGCGACATCCTGTACCATGACTGTGCTATAACTCAACATGTCCAATCAAAACATACTTAGATACCATACTAGACTCCATTTCTTATCGGACGTTTCCTCTTGGTTGCTGCATTTTTTCGCTCTCGAATCTCACAAGTATATATGAGGATATAGTAAGGGGGTATCTGAGACCTCCATACCAGGGCCTCAAACTTGCCCTGATGCTTAACATTTCCAT
>BCLF01000162.1:242694-253569 GCA_001602275.1 Zoysia japonica | reverse complement strand
AGTGCTTATTATGAGGCTCCAACCTGCAGTACGTAGATGCAGTCAGCTAGTACTTTAGGAGAAGTTACCACATCAATTACCATGCCGTTTTAATCAACAGGGCTTGCTATGCCAGTCAATTTGATAGCTATTTATGTCATATTAACAGGTAAGGAAATTAATGATTAGATCCAAACCACATCTAGAACTTATGCTATACTTTCTAAATTCAACCACGCGTGAGAGTCTTAGTCAAAGAAAATAAGACTGTAAACAACCAGAAAAAGAGATAGTCTTGAGAGTGATACCTAACAGTTTTTTCTGTGACTGATACGACCATACATTATTCTGATACTAGTCAGCGGCCCGTGCTCCACTACAGATGCAAGACAATTTCATGGTTTAAATTTTTTTTTGTTTATTTTATTGCCTAGGAGCCCCACCAAATGAAAATACTATCAAACACGCCATGAAGCCAAAACAATATCAGAATGAATCATACAAAAGCCAAACAGAACAACATGAGTAGAATACCAATACGAATCCATGTTACTCTGCGTCTAATGGGGGCATCAATCTTGTAGATGGTCATTTTTCAGATAAACTCGTTACAGTACATGACAATCAGAGTTGTTGGAACTACTGCATACAGTAAAAAAAAAAAACAACTAAAGCAAAGCCTCTGTTTCATCGATCAGCCAACCATGCAACTAAAACAAAATATAGGGAACACATTTCAGGAAATGCAATGGCGTACGCTATTTATGATATCCATTACTGGGAATTAGACTGTGATCAGCGGGAACTACTTTATGAATGCAACCAATTAAGAAGGTACCTATAGAACATAGGAGTATCTGATAAATGGAAGTTCGTCAAGGACCTGGGCTTAATGCCTTCTGGTTCAATTGTCCAAAGCAGAAGCAAGCCATCCATCATCATCAGCCATATGACAAGCTGAACATGGATCAATTGTGCACATCTCCTGTTCCCCAGCATCATGCGATCATTGTTCGTTCAAAGATTGCCTTGCCACTGATTAAATGCAATATAAAGCTGATGAAGCATTTATTCATAGAACTAATGCAAATATTTCAGAATAAAGCAAATTGCCTAGCCACTTGTTTAATCACTCAAGTCCAAAAGAGAACTACCACAACAAAATAAAAGATCACTCTCCAACAGCTCAAAATATTTCCAAAAGGATTCTAGGATAGTTGCACTCCATGATAGTCATCCATCTCATAGTGCCTCATGAAGGTGTTCGAATCAGGTCATAATGGATCCTACATGACATTATTTATATTTAGTTAAGATTCAAGTGTGAAACATCAATGAAGTGTCAAAAAAAAGATTCTTTTAATATCAATAAATTTCAATTACCTTTGCCTTAATTCATGAACACTTGTAATATCTGGATCAAAGTGCACCCTACTAAAGGGTGTAGTCTCGAGGCTATGTCCTAGTAGTTAAGTATATTTAATAGTTAAGTATAGACAAACAATGCATTAATATAGACTTACAGTTCCAATGCCCATGCTCCGCTACGGCTGCAAGACAACTTACAGTTTCAAAAGTTCTCGAGAGATTCTCTTAGCTTCGATAGCCTAGACTTCTAGCGATCCCCCTTTCCTAACTTGATCTTCCAAATCACTACCCAGCCTCTCAATCCATTACAATACATAAGTTATGCAGTAAAGCTGATTGAACGCAATGCCGACGATGACAATGCAGATCAGGACGGTACATATTAATTGCCATAAGGCTTTCTTGATTGATTCAGCTAGTGGGCTATCTTGACCTCTTTAGAATAATGTTAATAAACATATGAAAATTGAAGGTACATAACAGAAATCTAGAGAATGTTGAACTGATGATACTCAATAAAAAGATATAAAATACCTTTCAGTCATTTCTGTTCAACTCTGTTTGCAGCACTCAAATTTCCCATATGTCACTTCTAACAATTTACATCATAGGACTCTAAACCTGCAGGATTGTCACACCAAACCCCCTGTACCTACAAAATTTACATCATAGGATCAAAGTGACCAGCGGCTCGAGGATGGAGGCGGCTGGGGCAAATCTTGGTGGGGACGGAGAGGGAGGGGTCGGCTCGGGGCGTGACGGAGCTGGGCCAGCTTGGAGACGACGGTCAGCGGCGGGGATGGACTCGGTGGGGACAGAGGCGGCTGGGCAGCTCAGACCGCGACGACGGACGGTGACCGGTGGTTTGGGGACGACAGTCGGTGGCGGTGGGGCGGATCCGGGCGGGTCGGAGGCGGAGGGGAGGCCGGGAGGATGTGGCGGCGGCGGCGAAGGAGGTAGCGGCAAGACTCGCCGCGTGGGGAAAGAAGGCGACGGCGGGGAAGGAGGCTGACGCGGCTGGAAGAATCGGGAGCGCGGAGTGGGTGTGGGACCCACGTGTCGGCGCGGAACGACGGGGGTGCAGAGACGTTCCACCCCATGCCACCAACTCGTGCTCTTTTAGATATGGTAAAGATTTTGCACTTCATGATCGTGATCAGATACGAATCCACACCATAAAAGGCTCCAAACAATTAGAATAGAATTATTTTTGGGAGTGTTCCTCTCCATGTCCAATTTGAAACAGTTTAGAAACCATATTTGTCGCTGCAAGACTCTAGAACATTGAGTAAAAAGTATCTTCAGAACAGAAAGACTTACGCTTATTTAGTAATGTAAAATGTTCTGTATATTACTATATGCAAGATCAAGGTGTTATCGTGCAACTAGACGTTCATTCTATTTTTCGGATCTACGAAGCCAACAAAAAAAACTACAGTGAGAAAAATGATGCATCGCAGCATGGTCATACCAAAGTTCAAGAGGCAGTTCAGAATCGCTATTTTGTATATCAGGGGGGGCAAAAAATTCCTTTGTCATTCCGGTGGTGGCAAATGCCCTTGGTACCGAGGAGGAAGTCGAAAGCGCCAGCGTGGACGGTTCTGGCTGGGCGACGACGAGCAGAGCCAACCGCTGGCATCCGCCGCCTTAGCCGAGGGCCTCTTCGTTTCCTCCCAATTCTGTACCGCAGGATCCGTAGAAGGGTGCACGTCGCCGGCGCCAGAACCGCAGCCGTGGCCCTCGCGCAAGGTTGGACCTTTGTGAGTGGTGACATGGATGGACCTTTTTTCTTCCATACGGCGATACGGTCAATGATTCTACGTTGTGCCCACCCAGTAGGGTTGTATCTTCTTCAGAACCAGCCTCCCTTGTCCACGAATCGAGATCCCCTGCCCCACGGCAGAGGCCGGAGGCCGCACGGCAGGGGAGTCGCTTGCCTTGACCACAGGTCGAGCTCGGAATTCACCACTGTGGCAAATTCCACTCCCCTGTTGGAGTCATAGAAACCGCCGGTTAGATTTAAAAATTAAAATGGATAAAACTGAGCGAGATGGTACAGTAAACCAATTGATTTTTCCAATTTTTAAATTTTTTAAAGTTTTTTTTTTAAAAAGAAAGTAAACCAAAGAAACTATGCCTAACTGGCTGAACGGTTTTATCAACCAGTCTAGAGGGCCCAAATCCTACCTTGAGAATAGCTTTCAGTCAAAAAGTCTCCCATTCATAGTACGTGTGAGAGAGGGTTCAAGTTGTGACTAGAATGCAGACTTGGAACAGAGCTCGAGTTTTTCCTCTCTTTTTTTTTCTACGCGTCGGCAAAAATGCTTGTAGAAGAGAACACTTGTGTATGCGTGCAATGCAGTGATGATACAGCCAATTTTTTCCCTGAATTCTTGTAGAAGCCTTGGACCTGCAGAAGAGTAGTGCTCTGTAATGACAGCATAGCAAACTGACGATGAACAACGTTGACACTGTACCGCTTCCCAGTTCTTGCATTGCTACCGGGCATTGGCAGGCAGCTGGGACCAGGGTTTATCATTTTGTTTAAACCGTTAAAACCGGTCAGAATCGATTTAACAAAAACCACGAAAATCGAAATAACCGATCGAAAACCGTTTTAAATTGAAAATTTAAAATTTGAACAAACTGCTATAATAAATCGGTCAGTTTCTTCGATTTTTACGGTTTCAGATTTCAAAATTTAAAACCCACCGGTTTCACTGGTTAGCCGACCGGTTTTACCTGTTTATCGACCGATTTTACCGTTTTCAGTATTCCAAATTTTTTTAATTTTTTTTAAAAAAATTAAAATTTTAAAACGAGAATCGATCGTCCGGTAAAACATACCGATTTTATCGAAAATCGCAAAAATTAATCGATTTCAAGCGGTTTTATAAACCTTGGCTGAGACCCCTTTTTCTGACAAAGCTTAGTACCCCCACATGGATCACAAAATAAGTCAGCACGGCGATGACGAGCGCGGAGACTTTGGCGGAGGTCCTCCACGCCCGGCTGGATCCCGCGGCCGCGAGGCCGATCAGGTCCAGACTTTTTGTCATTCATTGTTTCTCAATCTCCGGGGGATCATAGGAATTCCTGAGTACTGTAAAGGCATTTCACCAATTTTACAGCTCAAGGGTTGTGTGTATTGTGTCTCAAATTCCTTTGCTTCCCCCAAAAAATATAAGTCGCTTTTCCCAAAATTTATTTTGAAGTCCCTTAAGTTAAGAATCTTTATGAAATAAAAAAAAAAGTTGTCCAGTTACATGAACTTGGAAGGTACCAGGATCAAGTGCATAGATCGGTGATGTCATACGAAATCATTCAGTTAATCTGGATCAGGATATTTTAAAAGCTCTTCCTGCTATTAGCCAAATATGCACGACCATAAGTCCCTGCTTTACAACAATGGCTGAGACTCTTTCGGTCCAAAAAAACAAATGGCTGTGAATATATGATAAATTGCTCCATTAAAACCCCAGCAACAGTTTATGTGAATCACTAAACGTAACCATGACACTCGGCGGACTGACTGTAGTGTTGAACAAAAACAATAGAAAAAATACGTAGTCATGTATTATTTCTTTATTATTACGGGAGATACTTTCTGGTAACACAACATTTTGCAGATGACAAGGTGTGCAGCTTCGCAAGGTTGTAATCTGTGACATCTTGTATCTTGACTATGCTGTAACTTAACGCGCCCAATCAAAACATACTCAGATACTTTCCCACGACATAAAGCTTCATAAAGACGAAATTATCAAAGTGTGACTCCATTTTTCATCGGACGCTTCCTCTTGGTTGCTGTAGTTTTTGGCTCTCGAATCTCACAAGTATAGATGTAGCTATAGTAAGGGGGTATCTGAGACCTCCATACTAGGGCCTCAAATTTGCCCTGATGCTTAACATTTCCATAGATGACATCAAGAATTTTTATCTCGGTAACCTCTTCTTCTGAAGAGCATTCATACTGATGAGAAACAACTAAATCTTCGTGTGGTGCAGACATTCTCCCGAGATGTGCAGGCTTACTTTGGTTTAGACGATCAAAGGGAAGCTCACCGGATTCAGAGAGATCCTTCTGGATGAACATTTCATAGAAGGCCAGAAGCTTGTGCCAAAAGTTGAGGTCAAAGTTCTCCCTCAACAAACGAGCAGTGACATTTCCAGCAACGAGAGAACCGGCCATTATCCTGGCTACCTCCATGGCCAGACGCACATGCCTCGGGTGCGCCGCAGGATCTGTGCTTCCAAATGTAAGTGTCTTGAAGAAGTACCAATAAGCCTCATGGGGAAGATATTTCAGAGTCAGAGCACGTGTTGTTCCAAACTTTATAATGTTGTCAGATCGGCTTGTGATCATGATTTTGCTACCGCTTGGAAGGCACCTTTTGGAAGCGGAATACATTCTATCCCATAAATCATCATTGAGATCCCCTGCTAACTCCACGATAACTAGCAGCTTTTGGAAAATACACCCTTCCCTGAAAGTAGCTAGCTTGTGATCTATAAAATCATGGTATCGCAAGAATAAGATTTTTGAGAAATGATTAGTAACCCTTGTATCCTTGCAAATGTGAGCGACAAGGGTGCTCTTGCCGACTCTACCAGGACCAACTATTGGCAAAACTTCTAACTCTTCAGAATTATGAGGTTTAGTGTGCAACAGGAATTTAATGGCAACTTCAACTTCCATATGGCGACCAAACATGCAGTTCTCGAGCAGTATATGCATGCTATAAGGCTGGCGAAGAAGGCGAGGGTAGCTCATCAAGAACATTACCAGCCCCTCCACATCAAGAATCTTGGAGCTCAAATCATCGAGTGCCTTTTGCAATTGATCCAAAATATGTATGTTTCTACGGGAGGAACATAAACCTTTCATACAATTTAATTTGGACAGGGACAGGGAGTGACTCGCAACATGACCTTTCTCGTACTCCTCCTTGTGAACTTGGTACCTGAATTTGTCAAGCGTATAATAGCTTCGGTACATAGCATCTTTTAGCCCTTCCAGATGTTTGAGCAAAGCTTGGTTTGTGATGTGTCGTCCCATGGCCTCATCGATGATGACTTGTGACCGGAGCACAACTCTGCGCAGGTGATTCTCCACATCCAGCGCCTGTGGCTTGGATCTTCTACCGATGAAATAATCAATCGATCTAGTGGTAAGCTCACCCACGACAGCAGAAAGGAGAAGCTCCATTTTGCTGCCTCTCTCCTGAGGAAGATATGTCAGCTGGTGGCGGAGAGAACGAACAAAGCTTTGGAATGGCATGAGATGTCTCTCAGTCAATCAAGGATTGTGTTAAATATTAGTTTGAGTCATGCAACTTTGGATTCCAGTCCATAGTCCATGCACATGGTGTTTCATATTTGACCTTCAGCGCTCCTTTTGCCATCAATGACAGTTGACTGGTTCTTGAGTCATTGTTTATTGAGCCATCACCCGATGACTATCTTCTCAAAGCAGCCTGAAACATGCAGTGTCTTCCGTTAATTTCTTGTTTTCCATGTTTCTATTAGTGTTGATCAAATATTCGAATTTGGAGGAGACTTAGATTAAATGTTAGTACTTCAGTACTCTTTTTAGATAACAGGAATAAAATGGTTCGCAGGCCTCTGCTTGTAGCACATAGCCTTACTTTAATACAGAAGTTACAGCACTCTGACATAATTCAATACTTACACAACGAAAAGCTTATCCTGCCCTTTCTTCTGCAGAGTGCTTATTTTGAAATCTCCAACCTGCAATATGGAGATGCTGGTCAGCTATGCACTTTCGGAGAAGTTATCACATCAATAACCAAGCTGTATTAATAACAGACCATGCTATGCCAATCAAAATGACAGCTATATGACACATTAACAGTGAGCAAATTAATGGTTAGATTTGAACAATTATGAAGTTTATGCTCCTAACAGTTTTTTCTGTGATGGTGACTGACCTTATATTACTCTGATATTTTTCACTTCACGATCATGATCAGCTATGACACGCACTGAAAAGGCTTCAAAGAATTTTGATAGAATTATTTCTGGGAGTGTTCCAATTCATGTCGAACTTGAAGCAGTTTAGAAACCATATTTGGAGCTGCGAGACTCTAGAACATTGAGTAAAAAGTATCTTCAGAACAGGACGACTTATGCTAATTTAATAATGTAAAATGTTCTGTGTATACAAGTAAATCATATAAGGGATTTATTTTTCTCTATCAGGAAAGTAGTTATAGTAATATAAGGTGTTATAGTGCAACTAGTATTCATTCTCTTTTTCTTATCTATGAAGCCAACAAAAAAATACAGCAAGGAAAATGATGTATCGTAGCACGGTCATACAAGAATGCAAGAGGCGGTTCGAAGCGCTATTTGTTAAATCAGGGAAAAAAACTTCCTTTCTTGCGGGGCAGCGGAGATCGCCGGGATCCCCGGCGGCGGCAAAGGCCCTAGGTGCCGAAGAGGAACAGGATAGCGCCTGCGGGGATGGCGGCATTGCCCGGGTTGCGACCATGGAACAAATCAGATGTCCTATGAGAATGCGGGATGCGCCGTCGGTACTAGTGGGGCGACGACGAGCAAAGCCAACCGCTCGCATCCGTCGCCGGCGCTGAACCGCTGCCGCGGCCCTCGCGCAAGGTTGGACCTTTGTGACACGCATGGACATTTTTCCCGAATCCGATACGGCGAGACGGGCAATGACTCTACGTTGTTGCCACCCTGTATCTTCTTCAGAACCAGCCTTCCTTGACCACATGTAGCACCCGAAGTTCACGGTGGCAAATCCCACTCGACCCTTCTCGAGTCATGAGCACAATTTGCTGAAAGTAAACCAATCAGGTTTTTCAATTTACTAAAAATAATTATAAAATCGATCAGTTTTCTTACCGGTTTATTATTGACCGGGTTTTTTTTGTTTTATTTTTTAAATTTTTATTTTTTAAAAAATGATAAATCGAGCCCCATCAATTTTATCAAAAACTATGAAAATCGAATGATTTTTAATGGATTTATAAACCATGCTCGGGTGTGCCTAGAGAATAACTTTCCAATGCAGAATCAAAAGATGGAGCGATTGCCACAAGGACACTCCCATGACCTAAGTGTTAGCAAGATTTATGGTCAGTCTCCTGTTTCCATCAGGACCATCACAATGACACTTCCTATGCAGAGAAAAACTATATTTTTTCTGTGATAGATAGCCTCCATACTGTAGCTATACCGATATAGATGAGAGGCTAAAAAATCAATATTTATATCAAAATAGTGTCCTGCATGTTCAATAGGACCTTGTTCAAACGTGGAGGCACCAAATTGGAGCTCTACATGGCGGTAGGAATAAGGTTTGTGGACACATATTTTGTTCTTAACACATGCACGTCCAATACCTTGCATGACTGAAAAAATGACCTATTACAAGTTCCTTATTACCTCGTTCGAAGGGATCAAGGGAACCATCTTCAACATCATGGACGTCACCAACATCATGTGCCACTAGGCTGCCAAAGATCATCCAAGCATGCAGCCAGATGGTGAAATTCTGCACCGTGTTCTTCTGCCCGCCTTCTGGGGTGTTGACTTTTGAGGTCTACGTACGGCCACAGTACTGGTCTGACTTTGGCCAGGGGCACCTACGGGATTGATTTTATAAGAGCTGCTCTGCTTTTTGTAATTTGACTGCCCCTCTTCCCTGTCATACTGTAGACCAAAATTCTCACACACTGCATACTGTGAGTTGGCAAAAACTAATTTAGACATGGTGGCAGACATTCCAAAAAGTCTCTTTACACATGGATGCTCTTCGCATGCTAGGCATCTTTGGAACATAGGAATTATACAACAGAAAAAAAAACAGTGTTTAAGATTTTTCCAACTATCTAAAGGGGGCCTCGGTGATTAGTGAGGGGCAGAGTGGTCATCTACCCACACTGCTATTTTCTACCCTAACTCCTCTAATCTCTTATATATGGGACTTTTTAATCAATTTTTTATTTATAATTATTTTTCCATTGTACTCATGTTGTCCTTAAAATAGTGTTATTTTAGAATTCAAAATTTATAAAAAAATTGTCATTCTCACTTTCGAGTACAATACTCTATCTTTCTCAAATGACTAAATCTTACATAGAGAGGGCCGGAGGGAGGGAGTAACCTTACTCGTAAGCGCTGACCCTGACATTGCAAGAATATCCTGAAAAATCTCCCATTAACAAAATGACACGAACAGATGTATAGATTCCTTCTTCAGTGTGGATGGTTCTGAAGTGTTGTAAAAATATTTGGACCCAGAACGGCGCTCATAATGGACTTCCGAAAAAAAATAAGAGCTGACAACCACTCTACTGCGTAGACATGACATTTTTTTTCTTGACTTGGATATTAAACAGGACTCTGTTTGGTGTTTGCACTTGAAACTTGATTTAAACTCTTCTTCTTCAGGCCAGAGTACTCCATATTGATCATTGCATTAGTTGGCATCTGCGGTCGCTCATCTCAGAGAAGGGATCAGCAGTTCAACATGAACAACGCAACGGTACGTATACGCAGCTACTCCATATTGATCAAATAAATATATCTTTAGAAACCAATGATAAAGAGAAAATGTAGCTGTGTGTGAATTATCACGGCATTGGGCAGTAAACTTGGGATCATTCTCTGAAAACGCTGTACTTTTTAAAATTTCATATCCAATGTTCTCTTGATTGTAACGCCTTTCTCTAGCTCCACAGGCAGGCGGATATGTGATTTTGCGGACGTCATAACTGGTCTATTATTCTAGGACTGAATTTATCCTACAAAATTACGTTAGGAATTGATCTCCATCCGTTTTGGCCCAACGAGCTTAATAGACCCTTGACCTAATCGCGCACTGATCGGGGGCGCCCAGCCTATTATAGCTGATGGCCCCTTGTCGCCAGCGCCACAATAAATAGAGGTGGGGGCCGGCCAGAACTCATGATCTAAGTTCGTCCGTACCGCCGCACCCCACCGACATCCCTAAACCCGATCTGTGAGGGAGCGCTGTGCCGACAGGAAGCACCACCGCCACGACGACCGCCGTCACCGGGAGTTCGACGACGTCGTCGTGACTCCAACGCCACTGCCCTCTCCATCGACCGACGCTGCCCAAGCGCAGAGGACCGCACCGACAAAGGGCAGATGGCCGGAACGTCTTCCACGACTCCAGCGACCGGATCCAAAGGTATTGACCACCTCCGAACCACAGATTTATCACCGACACGAAACTCTCGGATCTGCACTCCTAGACCCAGAGAAAAGATCACAACATTGGCATCAGAGCCAAATCTAAAAGTGGATCCCGACGAGTATGGAAAAACTCGCTGAAACCCTACACGCGAGCAAAGAAAAATTGTAGCCGTCGGCTACACTGTGACGGATGCCTAGGGCTCCGCAAAAGAACCGCGAAAAGGAAAAGAAACATGCGAAAAAGAAAAGAAAGCCGCAGCCGTCAAAGAGAGAGAAAAAAAATACTGAGAAGAAGAAAACAAAAAAAAGGGCCCGGCGGCC
>BCLF01000162.1:227883-241894 GCA_001602275.1 Zoysia japonica | reverse complement strand
GCTCCAGCCACGCGCGCGACGCGTTTTTCGCGGCGCGCTGGCGCGGCCGCCAGCCTTCGGAAGAGTCGCGAAAGAGCTGGAAAGAGGAGAAATGAATCAGGGTTAGGGTTGAGAGAACCCACCTTTTTTATACCCTCCAAAAAATGAGCACATCCGTCATATTTCGATCCAACGGTTCAGATCGCGCGACAGTTAAATGGGCCAGATTTGGCCTAAGAGGGATAGTGAAATTTCGGCCCAAGCTCAGGTTGGCTTGTCCGAATTGCAACAGGCCAATAGGCCAGGCTGAATTTTCAATTTCGGTCCAAAAGAAAAGTTTTTTCATTTCTTTTTCAGAGGCATTTTAAATGATTAATTAGGTAATTTTTTACCTAATTAAATCTGTTAAAATTTGAACCAACGGGATAATTTTGACAGAACAGAAAAATAAAGTAAATGCTTCTGAAAATTAAAGAAATTTTGTTTTCCGCTGCGTACTTAAAGAAATTATTTTTATTATTAAATTCGAACCAACAGGAGAATTTAATTTTGGAAAAAATAGTAATAAATTTCAGATAATTATGATATTGTTATTTTCTGCCCAACGTTGATAATAACAGTATTATAATTTTTGTAATTGACATTTTATGCATTATTTCTATTTCTGCCCCACGGTGACATAGATTTAATGTATAATATAAAATTGTGTGTCATATTTTTGATCAACGTTGAAAGTAAGACATATAATTTTACTGTTATTATGTTTTCACTTTATTTGATTTATTTACAGACGGATACAACTTAATGAGTTGTATCAAAGAGATTTTCACTCTCAAAGGTGACAACTATAGAGAGTGGAAGAAAAAGATAGACCTAACGTTTATCTTGGCTGAGGTGGACTGGGTTCTCACCACAGCATGTCCCACTGAGCCTGAGGAGCCAATGAGGAAAGAAAATAAGGCTGAGGCTGCTTGGCAGACCAAACAGAGGGACTATGCTCTCTTAAAGATGTTCTATGACCTTGAGCATAGAAAATGGACCACAGCCAACAAGAAGTGTATGGCTGTGATAAAGAACACGATTGAGCCTGCAATTGTGGGTTCAATCGCGGAGTGTGACACCGTCACAGAGTACCTTGAAAGAATAAAGAGTCAATTTACTGGCTCCTCAAAGACATACGCCACACAAGTTATTAAACAACTTGTGAATGAAAGGTACTCTGGTGGAAACGGTGGTATTAGAGAGCACATACTGAAAATGAGCAACATGGCATCGAAGCTCAAACCAATGGATCTGGGTCTCAAGGATGCACTCCTTATCCATCTGATTTTTACTTCTTTGCCAAAAGAGTTTGACACGTTTATTGTCAACTACAATATGCAGCCCGAGTCTTGGGACTTGAAAAAGTGCATAGCAATGTGTGTGCAAGAGAAGGACAGAATTAAAGCTTCACATGGTGGTACTATCAACTATGTGAAGGATAACAAAAAAAAAACTTCAACAGCTACTCTTCAAAAAACAAGGAAAAAGCCCCTATCCATCAGCCTCAACAGAATAAATTTGCAGTGGACAAAGATCAATGCCTTCACTGCAAGAAGACGGGACACTACAAGAAAGATTGTCCCTCAAATTTAAAGATGATCATGGCAAAGAAAGGTGAGAACATTATTACCTTTATAAATAAATCCCTATATGTGCAATATTCAAAATCTACTTGGTGAATTGACTCTGGAGCAACTGTTCATGTTGCTAATTCATTGCAGGGATTCTGTTCGACGAGGACTACGCAAAGAAGAGAAAGATGCATTAAAGTTGCAAATGGCGTCCAAGCTGAAGTTGAAGCTGTTGGCGATCTTTCATTAGAGCTAGCTAATGCCTTTATTCTTATACTTAGAGATGTCCTCTATGTACCCTCTCTACAGAGGAATTTGATTAGTGTTTCATGTTTGATAATGATGGCTATAATTGTCATTTTGGAAATGGCAAGTGTGAAATAATGTTTAATAAAAAATGTGTTGGTCTTGCCATCTTACAAAATGAGCTTTATTTGTTATCACTATGTGATGATGTGAATGTCGTATGCGATAATGATAATGTTGCGTGCGAGATAAACGAATCCTCGTCTATGAATGAAAATAGAAAACGAAAAAGAACTCTAGATGAGTCGTCGAAATTATGGCACTGTCATTTAGGCCATATTTCGAGGGAGAGAATAGAAAGACCAGTTAAAAATGATATTCTTCCTCCACTAGAGTTCTCAGATTTAGAACAATGTCGAGATTGCATTAAAAGAAAATATGTAAAGAAAATTAAGAAAGATGCAAAAAGAAGCACAAGAGTTCTACAAATTATTCACAAGGATATTTGTGGTCCCTTTTCTGTGAAGAGTATAGATGGTTATGACTCGTTCATAATATTCACGGATGATTACTCTCGATATGGATATATTTATCCAATCAAAGAAAGAAATGAAGCCTTGGATAAATTTAAGATATTTAAGGCCGAAGTTGAAAACCAACACGATTTAAAGATAAAGATAGTCCGATCTGATCGTGGGAGGAGTACTACGGTCGGCATACCCCGTATGGACAAGTTCCTGGACCTTTTGCAAAGTTTCTACAGGAAAATGGAATAGTAGCCCAGTATTCTACACCGGGCGAACCTTAGCAAAATGGAGTAGCTGAAAGACGCAACCGTACCTTGATGGATATGGTGCGAAGTATGATGAGCTATTCTACACTGCCATTGAGCTTGTGGATGGAGGCGTTAAAAACCGCTATTCATATTCCCAACAGAGTACCCAGTAAATCGGTGCCGAAAACACCGTATGAGCTGTGAACAGGTAGAGTTCCCTCGTTAAACCACTTACGAGTGTGGAGGAGCCCAGCTGAGGCTAAAGTATTTAACCCAAACATTGGGAAGCTTGATCCTAAAACAGTAAGTTGCCATTTTATTGGTTACCCAGAAAAGTCAAAAGGTTATCCTTTCTACTGTCCAGACAGACATACAAAGTTTGTAGAAACGAGACACGCTGTCTTCTTAGAGGATGAGATGATGAGGGGGAGCATGGTAGCTCGTGAGATTGACCTTGAAGAGAAGCGGGCGTATGCACCCACTCCGATGATTCAAGAGCCATTCTTTACACTACCTGCTGTCGTTGCACCGACAGTACGTGATACTGTGGTGCAAGCACCTGTTATTGTTCCTCCTGTGGCAACAATGAATAAGAATGAGGAACCTGTTTCTCAGGATCCAATAGAGCCCATTGCCACAGATGAGGGGAGCAAGAACAGCCTCAAACAAAAAATGTACAGAATGAAGAGGCTCCGAGGAGGTCTCAAAGAGTAAGAAGATCAGCTATTTCTGATGACTATGAAGTTTATCAGACAGAAGAATTTCAAATGGAGGATGATCCCACCTCATTTGAAGAAGCCATGAGAAGTGAAAACTCCTCAAAATGGCTTGAGGCTATGGAAGAAGAAATAAAGTCCATGAAGGCTAATAAAGTCTGAGACTTGGAAGTGATTCCTAAAGGAGCCAAAACAGTAAGCTGTAAATGAGTCTACAAGACAAAACTCGACTCCCAAGAGAATGTAGAAAGATATAAAGCACGACTCGTGGCAAAAGGCTTTACTCAAAGAGAAGGGATTGATTACAATGAGACCTTTTCTTCGGTCTCATGTAAAGATTCCTTCAGAATCATAATGCCACTAGTGGCTCATTATGATTTAGAGTTACATTAGATGGATGTAAAGATAGCATTCTTAAATAGGGATTTGGAGAAAAATGTTTACATGGCACAACCGAAAGGTTTTGTCATGTAAGAAAATGAAAAACTGGGATGCCGTCTAAAGAAATCGATTTATAGGTTAAAGCAAACTTCAAGACAATAGTACTTGAAGTTTGACAGCACGATAAAAAAATTTGGGTTTAAATAAAATATAAAGGACAACTGTGTTTATTCAAATTTTAAAGATGAGAAGTTTATCTTCCTAATACTGTATGTGGATGATATCCTACTAGCTAGTAGTGACGTCAGTCTGCTACTGGAGAAAAAGAAAGTTTTGTCCTCAAACTTTAATATGAAAGATCTTGGTGAAGCTTCATTCGTTCTAGGAATCAAAATTCTTCGAGATAGAAAGAAAGGGGTATTGGGACTGTCACAAAAAGCATACATAGAGAAAGTATTAAACAAATATGGTATTCATAAATATAGTCCATCACCTGCACCTATAGTCAAGGGCGACAGATATGGGGATTTTCAATGCCCCAGGAACCAATATGAGATCGATCAAATGAAAGCGGTTCCCTATGCTTCAGCTGTCGGAAGCTTACAGTATGCTCAAGTGTGTACACGCTCTGACTTAGCTTTTGTTACCGGGTTACTTGGCAGATTCCAGAGCAATCCTGGAATAGAGCATTGGAAATTGATAAAGAAAGTCTTGCTTTATCTGCAAGGAACAAAAGGCCTCAGGATGACATACAGAAAATCAGATTCACTCCATATAGTGGGGTATACAGATTCTGATTATGCAGAAGATGATAGAAAGTCTACATCAGGATATGTGTTTACTCTCGCTGGAGGAGCTATTTCGTGAAAAAGCTCAAAACAAACCGTCACTACATCGTTCACAATGTATGCCGAGTTTGTTGCATGTTATGAGGCTACGGGGTAGGTGAACTGGCTTAAGAAGTTCATACCCAGTTTAAAAGTGGTTGACGACATCTATAGACCACTTAAATTGTACTGCGATAACGAACCCGCAGTAACGTATGCACACAACAATAAGTCAAGTGGTGCTGCCAAACACATTGACATAAAGTACTATGTTGTGAAAGATAAAGTTCAGGATCAAATCATAAGTCTTGAGCATATAAGCACCGCAAAGATGCTAGCGGATCCGCTTACTAAAGGCTTACCACCCAAAGTATTTATTGAACATGTTGCCGGCATGGGTTTAAGGGAAAGCCTATGATTTCTGAACTAAAAGATGGCCTAAAATGTATAGTAACTATTTCAGAACAGAAAAATGTATTATAGCTGTTAAGTCTATCGGCGATTGACCGTGACGATGAGGCAGTTCTATGCATTAATCTGTAATGGAATGAGTGAAGTTAAAAAGCAATAAAGATAAAAGTATAAAGTGAGATCAAGGGGGAGAATGTTAGGAATTGATCTCTACCCGTTTTGGCCCAACAGCCTTAATAGGCCCTTGACCTAATCGCGCCCTGATCGGGGGCGCCCAGCACGTTATGGCTGGTGGGCCCCTGTCGCCAGCGCCACAATAAATAGAGGTGGGGGGCAGCCGGAACTCATGACCTAAGTTCGTCCGTACCGCCGCACCCCACCGACATCCCTAAACCAGATCTGTGAGGGGGCGCTGTGCCGACGGTAAGCACCACCGCCACGACGACTGCCGTCACCGGGAGATCGACGACGTCGCCGTGACTCCAACGCCACTGCGCTCTCCATCGACCGACGCTGCCCAAGCGCAGAGGACCGCACCGACAAAGGGCAGATGGCCGGAACGTCTTCCACGACTCCGGCGACCGGATCCGAAGGTATTCACCACCTCCGAACCACAGATTTATCACCGACACGAAACTCTCGGATCTGCACTACTAGACCCAGAGAAAAGATCACAACAAATTAGCCCCTAAAATGTGGTTTTCTAGACCGAGCAAAAAAATTTATGGGATAATTTTTATCTTCCTACCTCCAACAATTCCTTTTGAAATATATTATCATTTTAGACCTTAGAGCATCTCCAAAAGAGCTCTATAAAATTATCGGCCCTAAATCAGTTTTTGAGAGCAACTAAGAAGTTAGAGGGGTATTTTTTTTTCCGTCCCTCGTCCAACAGTTTCCCTTAAAGTAGATACAAAAATATTTCTTCCCTGTGACAAGAATGAAGGAAATTTGGGGAGGAACTAGCATATTTTTTTTTTGCGTAATTACAAAAAAAAAATAGTTTACGGATGTTTTGATTTATCGTTTAGATATGCTCTAACAGCAATGATTCTCTTGGCGGGAGAAGATGGATTACTGGGACTCTTGACTTTTTCTCCTGCTTATAGCTGCAAATGATTGGAGTTTAAATGGAATAGAAATATTTGAGGTCCAGTAGTTAATTTTGGGGTCCTGTTGGCGGAGGCATTTTTTTTTTCTAACTAAAACCTCAGCAATTTTGTTTAAGAGGTGTTTGGCTCATCTTTTAGCGATGCTGGTACTGCTCTTTTAAGACAGAAAAAAACAGCAACAACAAATGTGGCCTTGCAGATCGAATGGTGCAACAGGGATCTTTTACACCTCCTACCCGATGCTATTGCTTACAGCACAGCAGTGCCATATCATGTCCTTGAACAGATCGCAAGGTCGGGTGTGTTCCAGATTCAGGCCCTCTTGATCGTATCCGTGTTTCTACTGTTATTGATGGCCGCATTCGGTTCCTGCCGGCGCTGGTCGAGCCACTGGTTCGTCCAGAACGGTGTCTGGGTCTCCTACCTGGCATCCTTCTCCATGTTGACGTACACCACCGGCTCAATGAGGTCCAACTCGGTGAAGAGTGAAATGGAACCCGTCTGGGCCGTATCGATCTTCACCCTCTATGCCAGTATTGATTCAATCACCGTTTACAGATACAGACTCGCTGAAAACAGCCAGGTCGGCGAGAAGGTTTTTAAAGTTGCTCCTCCACTTGTCATATTTGGCAGCAGCTGTTTTAAAGTACCTGCGATTGAAATGGAGCTGTCTTTCATCTACGACTTCTTCTACACCAACTACGCCGCCCTTCACCACGCTTCAACTGCTGCGTTCCTTTGGTCACTGGCTTCAATCGGCATCGTATCTTATTTTGCATATTTCACCGCACCGGGCAAGGTATCCTTTCCTGGCACAAGCTCAACATCGCCACATGCTACTGCGAAATGGGAGGAAGCATATATAATAAGAGGAGAAGCCCAGAAGGTTGCTACACCTGCAACGCTGTCCAAGTTAGTGGTTTGCGTGCCTAAATTGCTTCCAGGGCATCACTACGATACAACGCGTGTGTACCATGCGGTCTACGGTGAATTTATGTGAATTGCTGCTGTGAAGGAAAAAGACAGGCACCAGGCAATAAAAGGGCTTGCGCTTGCCGGGAGAAGCAAGGGAGCGGTGGACCATCTCGCACAGGGGCGTGCAGCTGGGGAGGGACCTGGAGCAGCAGGAGGAGAAGCGATGGAAGGTGCTGGCTGATTTCTGGACGGAGATGCTGATCTACCTCGCGCCATCGGACAAAGCGGAGGAGCACCTTGTCCACCTCGCGTTTGGGGCACCTGGGCTGTGATGACTATATGAGAGTATTGCAGCAGATCGGCAGTGGTGGAGGTATGATGTGTGATTAAGATGCTCAGTTACGATCAGTTATTTGCAGTGTAGCATTTCACGTTGTGATCAGGATGCAGCCTTGGAACAGAGCTCGAATTTTGAATTTTCTTTGCTAGGCGTCGCCAAAATGCTTGTAAATTCCCTGAATTCCTACAGAACTGTCTTACTGCTTCGACCTGCAGAATCCGTAACGACAAAGCTGCAGAGCAAACTGACGACGAACCACGCGGACACTTTGTACGTTTCCCAGTTCTTCTTGCGTTGCTACCGGTCACGGACAGGCATCCGTGTCCCCCTTCTCCTGACGAAGCTTGACACCCCGACATGGATCACAAAATAAGCCAGCACGGCGACGACGAGCGCTGACACTTCGGCGGAGGTCCTCCACGCCCGGCTGGACCCCGCGGCGTAGGCGACCACGAGGCCGATCAGGTCCAGCACGACGGTCGCGTTCATCACCCCGAGCCACCACCTCTCCTGCTGCAGCCACTCGGGCAGCAGGAGGAAGATGACCACGACGGACGCCACGAAGGACGTGGAGTTGCTGTAGAAGAACACCAGGTACCGCGTCCTCCTGTTGTCGTGCATCACGGGGTCGCCGGCGTTGTGCCCGCCGGCGACGTCGCTCTGCCACGCTCCGCCTGGCGGCGCCAGCCCGGCGTCGTACGTGACGCTCGCCACGAGGATTCCCAGCAGCATCAGGTACTTTCGTTTCGCGTGCAGCTCCTTCGCCTCTGCCTTGTTGATCTCATCCTCGACATCAGAGGAAGCAGCAGAAGCAGAGGCACGCTCTGCTCTTCCTCTGCTGTTGTTGTTCTCGTCGTGGTCCTGTTTCACCAAGAACACCACGACGAGCAAGACTACGGACGCGAGGACGACGGCCACCAGCGCGAAGACATGGATGGACGTCTTCAGATGCTGCGTGCTGCCGGCGGCGTACGCGCCCACGATACCGACCAGGCCTGCGGCCGTGCAGAAGGACAGCGCGTTGCTTCGGATGGCTGGCCGGTAAACGTCCGGGTTCACGAGGAGGAGGATGAGCGCCGTGGACAGCATGAAGCCCACCGAGTTGCAGTAGAAGAAGACCTCGTAACGGCGCGGGTAGTTGTAGAGCAGGACGGGGTCGCCGGCACGGAGCCCGGAGCGTTCGTCGTCCTGGAGCAGGAACCCGCTCGGCGGCGTCAGCCCGGCTTGGTAAGTGATGGTTGCTGCCAGGATGGCGAAGAGGAGCAGCCGCTTGCGCCTCTTCTCCAGTGCCGCCGCGTCCTCGGAGGAGGCAGGTTTGCATGGACCCAGCGAGAAGAGAGCGACGTGGATCAGCACGTAGACCAGCACGGCGCCTGCTAAGCCCACGGCGCGGATCGAGGTGGTCAAATCGCGACAGCTCCCGGCGGCGTACGCGCCGACGAGGCCGATGAAGTCAAGCACCATGGCGAACTCCAGGGCCTTGTGCTGGTGCAGGGTCTTCCTCCGCACCAGGACGACGACGACCACCGAGGCCACGAAGGCCACCGAGTTGCAGTAGAAGAATGTCTTGTACCGCCTCAGGTTAGTGGTCAGGAGGATCGGGTCGCCGGCCATGTAGTCGTCGCCGTCTTCTTGCCAGAGGCCACCCGGCGGGCTCAGCCCAGCTTTGTAGGTAATGGTCGCCGCCAGAGTGGTTAGCAGCAGGACAAGAGACCGAGCCTTCTCCAACCCTGGCACGTCACTTCCAGTTCCAGCTCCAGCTCCATGAGATGCGTTGTTCCCATCTGATGAAGCGTGCACGCTTTCCAGCCGTTGCCAGAAGTCGCTGTTCTTCACGGTGTCTTTGAAATGTTTCACGATGACAGCTTGAACGAGAACGCACACAAGGACAAGAGCGATCAGAGCGCCGACAGAGATGGTCGTCTCCATCTCCCTGCTGCTGCCAGCGGAGTATGCCGCGACGAGGCCGAAGAGCGCGACGACGATGAACCCGTAGAGCTCGAACGCCCGGACATTGCGGCTGCGGCTCAGCCGCTTCTCAAGGAGCAGCACGAGGATGAACAGGGACGCGACGAACGCGGTGGTGTTGCAGACGAGGAACGCCTTGAGCCGCGCGTCGTGGCGCCCGCCTTTGAGCACCGCGTCGCCGGGACGGTGCCCGCCCTCCGCGTGGTCCCAGAACCCGCCGGGCGCGCTGAGGCCGGCCAGGTACGTCGCGCTCACCGCGAACGTGGCCAGCAGCATGAGCACCTTGCGGTGCCGCTCCGGCGCGCTTCCGGCGACGCGCTCGTCGTCCTCCGTCTCCCGCGACGACCTCGCCAGGTGGACGAGCAGGTACACGACGACGCCGGCCATCAGCAACGAGGAGTACGCGGCGGTGAGCCCGTCACGGAATGTCCCGGCCGCGTAGGCGCCGATGAGGCCGAGCAGGTCCAGCGCCATGACCACGCGCAGGATGCGCAGCGGCGTCAGACTCGTGCTCCGCCGCTCGTGCATGACGGTCAGGATGAGGACGAGCGCGATGACCACGAGCGACGAGACGAAGGCGGTCGCGTTGCTGTAGAAAAAGACAACGTACCGGAGGTGGTTGGTGTCCCGGATGATGGGGTCGCCGGCGAGGCGGCCGGCGGCCGGGTCCGCGTCCTGCCAGACGCCGCCAGGAGGGTTGAACCCCGCGGAGTACGTCACTGTGGCCACAAGAGAGGCGAGCAGCAGGAGGTACTTCCGCAGGATGTACTCCCACGGCCACGGCTCCCCGCCGGACGCCGGGGCCGGCCGGGCTGCTTCGTTGTCTCCCATGTGGACGTGAATGCCGAGGACAGAAGCGAACGTGCCCAGTGGACATGGCAATTTGTCGTGGTTTTTGCTCGACGACTTGACTTGGGAAGTTGCTGTGGTCTTTGCCCGACGACTTGACTGCGTGCGCACATGCGCGAGTAGATGAGCCCGTGTCAGTTACCGTTCCAATTTATCATTTTAATTTTATCCACTTGTCCTATTTTCTAACCTTAGTGATCCTTCTGTATATTTTAGGATTAATTTGATACATGCCATTACAATTTTGCGAAATTTGAAATATGTCATTTGGTCTACGTGTCATTTCCTTGCAGAGTTTCATCTGTGATTGACACATAGATGTCATATTTCAAAGTTTGCAAAATTGTAATTATATGAATCTAATTTGCTCATTATTATACTAGCACGATGCACGTTGACTCTTTATTTTTTGAGCATGAAAAGCTTTCCATTAAAATCATAGGGCCGACAAATCAGTAAACCAGTGTACGAGTACTCATCTCACGCAATTGTTGGGTCAACCTCCGTTGAACAAGTGCAATGATCTTTGAATTAGACAAAGTTTAATGGGCCTCGGCCTCTGCACGTTCGCTCTCTGGGCCTTTATCTAGGCCTCGACCCATTCGTCCGTCGTTTTTGAAACCACTAAAACAAAAAATATTAATAATTATTTTTATTACATTTATAAAACTGGCATGGTGATTTTATTTTATTTTTATAAAAAAATAGCAGTCTAATCATCTTTGAATGGATGATGTATACGTATCGCCCACCGGTTGCTGGTTAGTCCACAAACGCCACGTGTACACTTGTCGCCCAATCAGTAAGCGATAAGTTGCCACGTGTATGTACTCATGTATGGAGCTCTATACGTATACACGTGGCATCACATCCCTTGCGTCCGGGTCGAGCGAACTTGAAGGGCGAGGAAGACGAAAGCGACCGCAGCGAGAAGAAAAAAAAACGTCAGAAAGGTCACTAGCACAAGACAGTTAAGCACGAACAAATAATTGAGGCTTAGTATTATCCACTTGTGGTGACACATTATGGAAAAGCAATCGCATATGTATATTTATCGTGCAAGAAAAACAGTTACCACTTTTGTTCTGAGGACACCCATCACGAGTTTTGTCTTTACTATACCACAAATGGGTTGGAGGGGCAGAAGATGGAGGGATACATATCAGATATCATCATCTGGATCGAAGTGGCAGACAGCCACGGGCTGCCCGATTGGAGCATAGATACGTGGGCCACAGGAGTGCTTCCACCTCAGTTTCGATTTGTCTTCTTCAGTGTATGATTATATGGACAAAAGAAAAAAGGAAATGAAGCTTTTTTTTCTCCAAATTTTGTTGTGGCAGATTGAAAGATCCATTTCACACAATGGTGCATCTTATTATTATCCTTCCAGTGTTTCAACTTTTTCACATATTTTTTTGACATAAATAATGCTCTTTCGTTCTTCCATAGACTGTTTATGTATTATATTAAGCCTGTCAAAAATAACTCGACTGACTATATTCACCATTGGAGTAGAATACCTTTTTTGCGGCTATTGTTTGGCAAACAAAAACAAAAAAAGGTTATTACTGACCTGCTCCATGCATATGGCGCTGCATGGGACTCCAGGGGAAGAAGGCAATGATTGGCAAAGGCAGATCCTAGATATTTGGAGACAAGTTTGGGAAGTCACATAGAGTATTACTCTACTTCTTACGTACACTGTACAGTATTCGCAGCATATTTGCCATTCTCTAGTTGTTGTTTATACTTAAAACAGAGAGATAAGACAGGACCTGATCAGCAAGGGCACAGAATTATGAATCAGGACAGAGCTGGCTTAGATTATTCTGCATATTTGGAGAAATTTTCTTCCTCTATATACAATTTACTTCTTAAAAAATTTCTCCATCTGTCTGTTCGAGAAAAAAAAATGATATTCTCCATCTGTCGCTTACACAATCTCAAAGAATAGAACACTGAAGAATACTGCGGTCGATGTCTGGCGCCTAGAACGAAGGAGATTCAAGTTGGATCAAAAGGGAGATCATATCAAAGTTACAAACTTAAGTGGCCAACACTCACAATTCCATTAGGACGATCCACACACAAAACATCATGATTGAGTTTGTCTAGGTTGATTAGTCGACGCAATTTTTTGTATGCAAAGCTTAGAATACACGAGTGCTGCTGGATAGCTACCGCTGGAGTTTGGAAAGCCCCATTTTTAAAGCGAGGAAGAAGAGGTTAACCGAACCCTCTTGTGATTCTAGCTAGACACGCACGGGCACGATCGATGAAGACACCATGGTCGATTGGTTTCTCTGATAGGGACTGTTTGTTTGATGGCAAGGGATTAACTGAGGACACACATAAATATTTGATGGAAATTTGTCGAATTTCGTTTTTTCTTTCTAAAACTTGTGGCATAGTTGTATTGCAACAATTACTAAAATTTCATTACGTGAGAGCAACGCTATAGATATCACTAATCTTGTGGCTTCTGTTGTATTGCAGTAGATACCCAAAAAAAAAAAAAACAGTGACATGAGAGCAACACTATAGATAGATAGCACCGATCTTATCGCTGTCACAGCCAGTGCTTTTCTACCATGTGTTGGTCCCTAATGTCGCCGTCTAAATCCAAGATATTATGAGTGAAAAATGTCCCAATGCCACTATTCCCGGTCTTTGGTATCCCAGCCGTCGATCTCAACCCTCGGAGCAACTGGACGGAGTATATTTCGATGGCTATAATCCACACACATTCCCTTTGTCGCTGTCGACCCATATCAACTGGCATCGCGCGGCGCGCTAACTGTCGTTTCACACACCTATTAATTGCTCCTTCGCATTCGAGACGCTGGAATTTGAAATGGACCTCGTTTTTGGACGATCGTCTGAACAGAATAATCAATCAAGGATTGAAAATGAAATATTGCAGTTATTGGTAAAGCGTCAAAACAGCAATGAAACTGAAAGGGAGATGTGAAAAACTGCAGATCGTACCTTTTTAGTTGTCGATGATGGTTCGTTTTATGCTGAATTTTCATGGTTCGTTCTCGGCGGCTCACATTAATGTCAAATCGAGGAGTTTTGGCCATTTTATTGAACAACCTCCTTTAATATATGTAACTGAACATATTTATACACTATTATGAGCAAATGTTTGGTGCTGTGCTGTGATAATATCACCAGTAACAGCCTGGACATATGAGAAGTGCATCAGCAGTACACGTATTATGAATTGCTAAATGTAAACAGCTGCAGGATCTCAACATAAAAAGGAAAAGATGCAACAATCTGCTGATTATGATCAGGGACATTATCTTTGCATATCCATGCAAGTATCAAGAATTTTTCGTTTCTGGCGTGAGTGAGTGGCAATGATAAATGTAGCAATATAATCGTAGTGTAAGTACTGATCTCTGTTCAGCAAAAGATGTAGGGCAAACAAGATCGAAATAAGCCACAGAAAACAAGTTATATTTCCACTAATATTCACACGTGATTTAAGTTAAAGAACTCTTCATGTCAAAACCATTACTACAACTTGAGCAGAAGGAAGAAGAAACTACTGGCAGGTGGCCTCTGAGCTGAGCCAAAACTCTTCCTGCGGTCAGACGCAGATCAACGGTCGAACTGGCTAAATGCCAACCTGGAATTAAACTTCTCTGGGGTCGACGAAGATGGAAGCGCCAGGCGGCGCCTTGGTCCAGTCGCCGAGCGCGCCGTCGCCGTACCCTTCAGCGAGCCGTTTTATGCACCAGAGGTCCTCGGCACCGAGACGCGGCCAGTGCGGCACGCCGGCGCGGATCGGGTCGCACGCGGCGACCTCGGTGGCCACGACGCGCGCACCGTCGCGCCGCGCCAGGTTGTGCGCGTGGCGACACAGCG
>BCLF01000162.1:217047-227878 GCA_001602275.1 Zoysia japonica | reverse complement strand
TCGGCGGCGCGCGTGGCTCTCGCGGCGGCCCGCCACAGCTTCGGCGCGCCGCGCACCTCGAGGCGGAACGCGTCCTTGCAGTTCCACACGCTGGCCACGGCCCACGACTCCGGCGGCGCCGCGAGGAACGCGTCCACGCCGCGCCAGCCGGTTGTTGAAGGGACCGCGAGGAACGTGCCGAGCGAGAGCGCGTTCGACAGCACGGCGTCGATGTCGCGCGGGAAGAACTCGACTTCCGCGAACCGGGACCTGTACACCCGCTCGGCATCCCGCGGCGCGAGGGCCACGACACGGCACGACGCCGACAGCGACGGCGCGAGGTCGTGGCGGAAGACCGGGTGCACGAGCAGCGCCGGCTCGCGGAACTTGGCGTACCCGCAGCGCGCGGTGAAGAGCCGCACCGACGGCTCGTTGGCGGCGTCGGTGGCCACGTACGCGTACTCCGCGCCCGCCTGCCGGAACCACTCCTCCATCCGCTGCACCAGCCTCCGCGCGACGCCGCGGCGCCGGTGCAACGGGGATACGCGGAGGCCGAGGAGGTACGCCACCTTGCAGAAGCGCTGTGGGCCCTCGTGGCCGCACGAGACGGTCTTGACGCAGCCGCGCACGACCCCGATGATCTCGATCTCGGTCTCGTCGGCTACCGGACCGTTGTTGTCAGTCTCCGCGACCTGTTGGCGTTCACGTCAGTCACGCCGACGATCTCGAATACTCACACGAGAGCAATGGCAGAGGAACGTAATTAACGTACGAGCATGAGGTGCGCCGGGGAGTGGCGGACGCGGCAGAGCGGGTCGCCGAGGAGGTCCGTGAAGAGGCTCATCTTCCCGGCGCTGGGCCCGACCTCGCACGCGCGCTCGAGCCGCTCGACGGCGGCGCGGTCGCGATCACCATCGAACTCCCGCACCTTCACCGACACGGCTGCCTCCCCGCCGAGCGCCGGCACCACGGCGACCATCGGAAGCGATCGCTCTTCTCTTGCCTCTTAACCTGCTGGTTCTCTGCTCTTCGTCGTACGGGCTGTATGTATCTGTACTTATAGGTGTCTCTTGAGTCCTGCTCGGTGGAGAAGGTGGACAGGGGCAGAGAAAGACGGACGATTCAGCTCCAGAGTAGAGTAGTGGAGTGGACTGTGGGAGAGGAGTAACTGCTGATGATGATGATGATCGATGAGGAAGACGAGAGGTCACCAAGCAAGAGAGGAATCGGATAAGTTGGACGGCCGGATCCAGACGTTGCCACAACAACGCAGCTACTGCTGGTGGGCATTGATCGTGGTAGAGTAGGAAGCACTCGTGCGCGCGTGCCTGCTCGACGTGTACGTACGCCTTCTCCTAATAACCCATACTGGGATGGCCGCTGGATTATTACACCACCAAATATTCTCCTCTCTTTTTGTTCTACGTTTCGTCGTGGCAACAGCAATGATCGTATCCTATGATGCTCTGTCTATCATCTCAGAAGCTGGATTTTCCATTATTAACTTGAATTATCATCAATTAAACTAAAGATAAACTCTACTGTCAGTGAAGATGAAGAAAACAGTAGGGATACGCTCATCAACACACCTCACCATCATCCTCGTCCTGTAGGTAGCTTGACGAGAGGGGAATATTGGCCCTTTCCAGCAAATTCACGTTTCAAATAAAGATTTAAATTTTAAAATGTAAGTTCAAACATTTTCAGTGAAATTTGGCGAAACAAAATTATATTTTGAAAGGTTTGTAAAGAATTGAATTTTCAAAATTTTTGTGAAATTCTATTTGCAAGTTAAAAGCCCCCAGATGAATTATTTCTCTCAAAATGATAGCTGGTTTTCAAAATTTTATAGAATACAATTTATTTGGAATTTGAACTCAGACTCAAAATAAAAATTGTTCCTTTATAAAAGTTCTACCACCCTGCAAATTTCACGATTTTTAAAGCTCAAAAAGTACGGCTTTCGAATTTAAATAAGAGAGCTACAAAGAAAATCGGAGGAAAAACAGACGAAATTGAAAATTTTCCACTGAGCCCCACCCGTCAGCCTAACTATTGCTCCATCTCCACAGCGCAGCCTCCAGGTGCCGTTCGGTCGCGCACTCGCCTCGCGCATGGACGCCCCGAGCCTGAGACGTGTCCGCGCGTGGGACACGGCGCCCTTCGCGTGTCCAAGCCTCCCTCCCGGCCGAGCCCTCTCTCACTCGTTCTCTCTCTCGCAGCCTCTCTGCCAAACGACGATGACCGACGTCCTCGAGCGCCCCAACTGGACCACCCCTAGCTCTCCACCCCCGGTGAACTCGTGCACCACCCCGTCCTCCCATTTCCCCGGCCGTCCTTTGTTGCCTCCTTCTTGTGCGCACAAACTAATTCGAGTTTTTGAAGCTTCAACGCGCCGGCCGCGGAACCCGTCGACCCGACGGTGAGCCCCCTACACTGGCTTCCCTCGCCGCCGACATCACCCGGGCCAGTCCTCTGCAAGCCACCACGAAGCTCTCCCTCAAGTTCTCGTTCGAGTTCATCTTTGGGAGCGCCCTCACGTCATCGCCGAACTCCGCGTCAGGGCCGCCTCTCGCCGCCGGCCATCTCTGGTAAGAAGCTCCGCTCGTTGACCCCATCACTGGATTCCTTGGGTGTCGATGATCGCTTTGGACTAGGACCTAGTTCTCTTGTCGTTGTTCGCCGCTCCTTGGCTAGCCGCCAGTCGTCGTGCGCCATGGCGGCGTCCCAGGCCGCGCGCCGCGCGCCTGGGAGGCGAGCTCCCAGGCTCGGCTTGGGCCGGCGGTGGCCCCTGTGTGTGCCATCTGGTTTCTCTCAAAAGGGCCAGGATTTTTGCCTAGCCCATCTGGTCACATGCAGCCCAAATCTAAGACCCAGCGTGGCTCAGGCCCAGTGGTTGGATATTTTATTTATTTTGCGAAATCATTCATTTTATTGATCAGAAATCAGTTTGAACTTGTAAAATCCGTAGAAAATTCATCCTAACTCATAAAAATATAAAATAAATTTTGTTAGGATCCTCTCACCTAAAACTATATTATGAAGCTAACAAATTTCTTTGCGCATAAAGTTAATTTAATTAATTTAGATCATATAATAATTCATTAATACATTATCATTATTCTTTGATATGATAGAATCTTGAAAATTTTACTTTTCTGTTTATTTTATCAAACTTTCTATTTTAGAAAAGTTTTATGTTTAATTTCATCAAAAAAATCATTTTATAAGCATTTTATTGTAATTAAACAGTCTTTAAATCATTATAAATCTATTTGATTTCAATAAATGTTGAAAATTTCTATAAAAAATTAGTTTATGACTTTTCTGATTTTATGAAAAAATGAAACTATATTTTATATTTTTGAAAACTATTTTAAAGAAGTTTATAACTAAAATTGTGTTCTTTTGAAAATAAAAAACTATCGTCGCATATGATATCATTTGAAGATTAAAAACTATGGTAACTCGATTTTTTACGTACCATGTCATATAGGACCTAACTTATTCCAGAAGAGCATGGAGGTGTTTCTTTGGAAAAAAAACTAATTGTGAGCAAGCCCTGATGCATTAACCTTTTTAAGATTTTTTATCACTGTGTATGATTTGGTTAATACATTGTGCATTATGTATTAAAAGTTGTTTAGAAACTTAGAATTGCATGTTAAGTACTTTATTACCCATGATGGGTGTTGTTGGTACAGGTAACTTGATATAGAGCTAGGCTAAGTTTTATCCTACGGTAAAAATCGAGTAAATAGAAAGTCACTTGCGAGCTTTAAGTTTTATTTTATCCCACACATTAATAACTTGAGACCAGATAGGCTATGTATAGTAAGGTTTGAGAAGGCTGGGCCTTCGCGGTGGTAGCTCCGTTTGTGTCGATTAAAGACCGATTCGAGTGTGGCTCTGTAGAGCAAGTTTAAAAGTACCAAGAGCATGCTAATGTAATGGACCTAGTAAACCGATGTAACTCGACTGTCGTAGTGGTTGGACGATAACCCATCTCTTTTTTAGTGATGATATTAGAAGGGTACACGGGCTAACCACGGATAGCTTCGATGTGTGGTATCGCGTGAAGGACGTGTACTCGGGAAGGGTGAGAACTGGACCGATCTCTATGATATCGACGTGAAAGGTTGTCATACGTGACTCTTTGAGAGTGCGCGTACATCGTGCTATTTAGGTTTTTTTCAGCTGATGTAAATCGATTATAATCGTTGTCTCTCACAGTAACAAGGATCGCTTGTTCATTGCGTCATGTTGTAGTAATAATGTATTCTCTCTATTTTCACTGCATATTCTCCCCTCTAAATACACACTTTACTATTTTCAATTACATTCATTTAGTAACAGAGAAAGTACGTAAACCTAATCAATAATATAAATTGTTTGTTTAGTTCATAGTAAATTGTTTGGTAACTATGTTTGATATAGTTATAGAGTAAATTAAATTTACTTTTCATGAACCTAATCTACCGCTAAAACTTTAATATAAAAATTCACTATATTAGCAATAGTTTTATAAATAGTCATCTCATGTGAGTCAGTCTCATCATATCTTTGGAGTCGGCTGTAGCTGGTCACGTTGACGGATAAGACTTGCTGAGTATTTAAATGCTTAGGACTTCGCTCTCTGTGGTTTTGTGCACATGTGGTTTTTTTTTTCTTTAGACCCACTGATAGAAGCAACTTCGAGAGTGGCTATATCTGTTGGGATTTCTGTTCGTCGCACTGCTATTTTGTGTGCTGTTAAAAGATACATTGTATGAGTTTGATAGTACTGTATGGGTTTAAAAGACTCTAATTCAAATTATCGCTTTCACTTTTTAAAAAATATTAGTTTTATAAATTTAAATAACAGTTTATAGTATATTTTATTTTTTTAATATATTATTAGTTCTCGCGCTTTACGGATGGCGGTCTGTCACACGCGGCGGCGGCGGCGATGCCACCCGGCCGCCTCGTACGGGATGGTGGTGGGCTCATCATCCACGACATGCGCCGGGCCCACCGGTATGGATGTCGGGCACGGCCGTCTGGCCGCGAGGTGGTGCCCTGCTGCGCGCGTACGTAGAAGCGAAGAGAGGTGACGGCGACTTGAGCGGCGGAGGCTGCCGGCGCCGGCGTCCGCGTCCCCAGCCACGTACTACACCTTTCTTCAGCAGGCTGCCCGGCAGTCAGTCCCTTACCCGAGGCCCGAGGGCCGAGGACAGCATGCAGGCAGAGATGGGTCGTTTAAAGGCAGCTGGAAGCAACAGTGGTAGGCTTTAACAGGAGATAGATGCCGGCCCATTTTTTTTTTTAGAGCTTGAAAGCGAAATTAAGAGCAATTTGAAAATAAAAGAGAATAATAAAAAATAATGGAGCATATATAAGAGTGGATCCCTTGGATATAGTAGTGTACCAGATGGTGGAACGCGTGGCGGCGACAGCGAGGCACTGTCTCCCTCGTTGCCGGCGATCGGCAGCAGCGGCCTCCACATATCCATTGCGCTGCCAAGGACGCTTGCTTGAACCGGCACCGGCGACTGCACGCTAGTCCAGTAGGCTACAGATGCAACCGAGAAGATTTTGAGAATCCGGATAAAGAAAATCTTATAGGCATCCAAACATGTGAGAGTTCAGAAAATTATATAATTTCATAGATTTAAATCTTATTTAAAATTCTATACCACAACATATATTAATATATTTATAATAATAAAATATCGTAATCTAAATAGTGAAACTTTGAATTTATAGAATTCGAATTTTAGAATTCAATACTCACAATAAAATCTTCTAATTCAAACAGGTGAGATTTTAAATTTTTAAAATCTAGATTTTGAAATTCAATAATTCAGAATGCGGATTGTGAGATTCAAATGCTACCTTAGCTTTGGTGGTGGGGTAGCATTTCTTTGCCAGTGCCACCGGGCCACGTACACGAACGCGAGATAACTGAGTTGGCCAGGCCAGGCCAGCTTGCGACAGCAGACATACATGGGCCGTTTAAAGGCTGGGGGCAACAACAGTACAGAAGGCTTTAACAGTTGATGCCGGCCCGTTTTCACGGACTGGGCAGCCGAACAAATCCAGGGTTCTTTCTCTAACGAACAATCCGCTCATAGTACTTCATTGTTAGGGGGGGAATTTTGGCTGGCACCACTGTTAAGCAAAGTCATCCTCAAAATACCATTAATAAGAAAAGCATCCTCAAAACACCACTATTAAACTGATTTTTTTATCACCCACATAACATTATCTCTCTTTCTTTTTCTTTTCTTTTTCAATATACTAAATACAAGCTTCATGTTTTACCCCTTCTCAACATCAACCGAACCAGAATTTCAACCATTATAATTTTACCACAGTTTTAAATTCATTTTATTTATACCAAAAATTTGAATCTGAATTTGTTTAAATTGTGGATAGAATTTGATCAGAATTTCAATTTTTAAAATTTAAATTTGAATTATCAAAATTTTGAACTGTGGTCAAAATTTAAATTGTGGATATAATTCCACTCTCCCACTCCTGATCAAATTCTATTCACAATTTATATTTTGGTCATGGCTCAAAATTTCAAAATTTTGATTATTAGAGATTTGGTCGGATCATCGGTGCTGGCCAATTCATAACTCTAAAATGATCAGATCATTTTATGAACTTTATGGATGCATGACTGGCAGAGTTATACAGTAAGCTTGCTCTCGATCTTCATTACTTGTATATCTAAGACTCAATGGTCAGTCAAATCTTTGCTGTTTCCCCACGCATCTCGATCTCGATCGGACGAACAACAAAATTTGCTCTACAAAAGCACGGGCCAAAATCGCAGCAGCCTATAGACAAAACTCCTCCCCTTCCACCTCCCGTTTTGGAGCCGGGAACCAGCTCGCTCAGAACGCGCAGCAGTAGGTGACCACCCGGCTCCACGGCCCGGGCGCGCCGTTCCCGGAGCCGGCAGCGGCGTCGCCGGCCACGCCGTCGACGTCCTTGCTCCCCCCACCCCTGCCGCTGAGCATCTCCCACATGACGTGCACGTCGCGGTACTCGCAGCTGCGCACGTCCTTCCGCAGCACGCCCGCGCCCGCGTCGGTGCCGTCAGTCCCCTCAGTGCCCCGCCGGTCGTCGTCGTCCGGGTTCACCGGCACGTAGGTCGTGGACAGCTTGCCGGTGGTGGTCCTCCGCCGGCGGCGGGCCAGACGCGCGCTCAGGCCGCGCCAGACGCGCTTCAAAGGCACCGCCGCGCGGCCCAGGCACGAAGACACCGTCTCTTCTCCCGAGCTCATGGGTACTGCTGCTTGACTACAGAGGAGAGAGGAGGCAGCCGTTGTGTTCTGTCTGTGCACCGGACCCTGACGCCACTGATGCTGGTTCATTTATAGGCGTGGAATATCACAACACTCAAGTGGGAGGAGATGGTTGGAGGAGAGAGAAAGAAAAGGCAAAGGAAGAGTGAGACGCGCGTCGCGTGTGAGCGACCGAGAGAGAAAAGGGAAGCCGACGGCGGCCGTTGCCCGCCCGTGCTGCCGTCCGCCGCGACGACGACAGGACCTGATCAAGAAGCGGCAGATGAATGCACATCGCAGAGACTCACTGGAGCGTCTCCGATCGAGCGACGCAAGTTACCACTGTTACGTACTGATCCCTCGGGCTTATCCTGATCGAGGTAGCATCAGGTTCAGATAAGAAGAACGCCTTATTCCTCGCTCGCTCTTCCGGAATCAGAAAAAGCTACGGAGCATTACGTAGTAATTTGTTGGCAGCAGCAGCATCCAGCTTTTGTTGTTCGCTTTACTGAAAGCGGTTTTGTTTGTGGCTCTTTCCGCGGCTCGTTCGGGAGGAGTGTCACTATCCCTTACCAGAACAGAAGGGACATGTCGTCCAATAGAGCCGGTGCACTGCTGCCCGACCACTGTTGGTTGGAGCCCGGGCTGCAGTGATCCAGCAGTACGGTGGAGAGTTTACTTCCTATCCAACCGTACGATATTGTGATCTGACAGTACGGTAGAGGATTTACTTCTTACTCCTATCCAATACGATGTTGTGACTTGGCAGTGCAATGGAGGATTTCTTTTTCACCATCCAGACTCTACCTCAAGTCCTCACCCCCTGAAAATTCTCAAGATAGCAAAAAAAAAATCATTTTATTTATTTATTTATTTTATACAAAAAATGTCTTTTATGAATAACTTGAACCGATGCAATATTGCAAGCTAAAGAGTGGTGGCTGGCTGGCGCTTTACTTTGGGAATGGACATTATGGGCTCTCCTCATTTGGAACCGCGCTCTAGAAAGTAGTGCCGGTGGGCTTCCCTTTTCTGGGCTGAAACCGCGGCCCAATGCACACGATCCCTTTCCCTCCGCCGCCCACGGGCCCCACACTCAGCGACGCCAGCCAGCGCATCCAGCATTTCCCCAACACACGTCATCCGTCGTCGTCGTCGTCGTCTTCTTCTTCGTCTTGTTAGAGAAATTTGCATATTTAATACTTAAAATATTGTTTTTTTCTGTATTTATGATTTATGGTCCAATCATAAATTTCCAAAGCACCTCGACAAAAAATGCGAAAGCCTCGTCTTCTTCCGAGGGAAACAGATTCCTCTCGCCCCGCCTCCTCCCCCGCGGCCTGGTCGTTCAATCCAAACCCTACCCGCGCCGGCGATGGCCGCCTGACCGCGGCGCCCTCGGCCCCGCCATCCTTCTGATCGTACAAGTCCGTCCCTCCTCCGGGCGCGCGCGCTTTTCTGGATCCAGATCGGCGACATGTCCAAGGCCAGGGTCTACGCCGACGTCAACGTCCTGCGCCCCAAGGAGTACTGGGACTACGAGGCGCTCACCGTCCAGTGGGGGTAAGTATCTCTCGCGCATCCTTCGTCGCGTCATGTTTCGCTGCGCGAGCTTACGAGCGTGCCGAATCGTTAAAACGACGAGGCGGCCGGCCGTTGCTTCCTGGTACCTCCGTTGATTATGATATTTTGGAACTGCGTGTAACTTGGTTGGATCTAAGTACTGCTAGCCTGCTCTTCTTAAATTACTAAGCAGTGCCCCTGCCATCAATTACACTATCCCTCTCTTTGTAGAGTTACTTTCCTAGTTTGAGGCTTGATTAAATTACATTGAACTTATATTGATTTCTGAGTTCTGACTAGTACGACGTGTTTTTGATCAGTGAGCAGGATGACTATGAAGTTGTCAGGAAAGTTGGAAGAGGAAAGTACAGTGAAGTCTTTGAGGGAATCAATGTTAATAATAATGAGAAATGCATTATTAAGATCCTCAAACCCGTGAAGAAAAAGAAGGTAGATCATGAGTCCTGTTCTATCTCTTGCAACTTTTTACGAATAATTAATCCTACTGTTTAATTAATATTTCACTGTTCTGTAGGATCTCTTTTTATATTTCTATGTTGAGATTGTAACCTATGTTGCTTATGTCCATGTAGATCAAAAGAGAGATCAAAATACTGCAGAATCTCTGTGGAGGCCCTAATATTGTGAAGCTGCTTGATATTGTCAGAGATCAGCATTCAAAAACTCCCAGCTTGATCTTTGAATATGTCAACAACACAGATTTCAAAGTATTATACCCAACATTGACAGATTATGACATTCGCTATTACATCTATGAGTTACTCAAGGTATAGTTCTTCATAAGCCTTTTTGTTACTCACGGAGTAGTAAGTAACTAGTATATTTTATTTTCATTCTTCCTCAGACTTTTTGTTAGTTACACAGAAAGCAACTGCTGTATTTTTCTTCCTTAAGTAAGACATGGAAATTTGTTTAGTTACATCACAATGTTAAGTTTCAGAGTTCCCATTAGACTTTATTTTATGCATTGTGAAGACATACACATGCCACTATTAAAAAGAGAATGTCTATCTGTATCTATGTTAGTAACTGATAGGTGATCACATGATTTTAAATTTGATAAAATCATCAAGCAATTTGTAGTTGATCTAATTACAATTTTATCTTATTGTTTGTATCCTGTGGATACAGGCCTTAGATTACTGCCATTCACAAGGTATTATGCACCGAGATGTGAAGCCTCACAATGTTATGATAGATCATGAGCTTCGGAAACTCCGGCTGATAGACTGGGGCCTTGCTGAATTCTATCATCCTGGGAAGGAATATAATGTCCGTGTCGCTTCCAGGTAACTGCAGATATAATATTTTTTGTCGGTTTGATATTCTCTTCATCTTTTGTAATGGCTGAATAATAATTGGTAATTACCTTTTGCATTTTCAACGATATGCCTTGTTTGATGCTATTGTTTAGCATACACATTTCACACATTTCTCTTTCATGTCTACTTCCACTTTCTTAACATTTTTGTTGCTACAATGAAATCCAGGTACTTCAAGGGACCTGAGCTTCTTGTTGACTTACAAGATTATGACTACTCTTTGGACATGTGGAGTCTTGGCTGCATGTTTGCTGGAATGGTATTTTATTGGCATACCTTCATTTTATATTTCATTTGGTTTCTTGGAAATGACTGATATATGACTATTGATACTTGCAGATATTCCGCAAGGAACCATTTTTTTATGGTCATGACAACCATGATCAACTTGTTAAGATTGCAAAGGTAATATCAGTTTGTGGTTTGCATTTAACTAGCTATGATGCCTACATTTTTTATTTGATTTTGATTGGTACATTATTTTGACACTTCACTGTTAGTTACTGAATGGATTTGGAGCAGGAGTTTGTACCGTTCTTTTCAGTGAATTTGTACCATAACCAACTTTAGTTATATGTTTGTATTTTTTTTATTTTTTAGGAGTGCATGTTTTACTTTTTATATATGGCTGGTTCTAGTCGGTTTGATTCTTTTTTTTTTTTTTTTTTT
>BCLF01000162.1:205777-217041 GCA_001602275.1 Zoysia japonica | reverse complement strand
TTTTTTTTTTTTTTTTTTTTTTTTGCCATGAGTCCTCACTTGGTCATGTTAGATCTGGAAAGTTGTTTGAAGCATCAGACTAACTCTATTCTCTTTGTTTTCTCAGGTACTTGGAACCGATGGGCTGAATGCTTATTTAAACAAGTACAGAATTGAGCTTGACCCTCAGCTAGAAGCCCTCGTCGGAAGGTACTTTTACTCTCACCAAAGCCTTCTGAGTTTTGATGCAAGACCTCTGGTTTTTATGTGAATTACACTGACAAAAAAAAAAATCTTGCAGGCATAGCCGGAAACCCTGGTCTAAATTTATTAATGCAGATAACCAACATCTAGTATCCCCTGAGGTTTGCTACATAGCACTTATATTTCATATCTCACAAATAACTAACAGCACTTGACTTCTAAATGAGTCTTTCTTTTAATTCTGCAGGCCATAGATTTCCTTGACAAGCTTCTGCGATATGATCACCAGGACAGGCTCACTGCTCGTGAAGCTATGGTAAGACTCCCCGTGCTAGACTGCTAGGTGATAGATATGATGTGGAAACTCAGTATCAAACTTTTGCGGCACACTGTTGCATGTGAAGTCAAATTTCAACTAAATATACTCGGTTTTCTAATGCATCTTTTACGTACGGGTGTTAAGGTCTTATAATGAATGCTTAATTTTTGTCAGGCACATCCATACTTTCAACAAGTGAGAGCTGCTGAAAACAGCAGAACTCGCGCATAACAGACAAGATCAGAAACTGCTCCAACTGATTATCAGCAACACTTGACGGAGCCGTACTCGGTCTGTGACTTGTTTCAGTCACATTTATGATACAAATAGCGAAAAGCAAACAATTGTGAGAGTGCCTGTGGCATGTACTTAAATGCTTTGAAGGATTGCACATTATTCAGGGCATGTATCCAAGATGTTGATTTGCTAAAGTCATGCTAGGTGTCTATCATAAATGGTTTCCCTGTTTATGGATTGTATTGGAAATCTTTTTATACGACTGAGCTTTGTAAAGAACATCCATTCTTGCTTCAGAAACGATTTATATTACTGAATTCTTGGCGTTGACAAGGCCATAAGGGGCTAAGGAAGAGTGCTTGTTCGGTACGTAGCTTGTAGTGTTACATAATTTCCTTGTTAGATTGAAACTTGATGGTCCAGCAAGGTGACCGCAGCCCTGATTTTGCCAAATATAGAAAGCTTTTTCAAGATTGAGCAACGAAGCCAAGTTGCTCTTATACTCCTATGTTACATGATTTATTCTTTTGCCAGAAGTCTAATCTATGAGAAGGAAGCTAAAGCGCATCTGCATCCGTTTTTATTGGATGCTTGAAAACACATCCACACATACTATCCTGAATCCACGAGCCTAACCGCACTAACTCTTTTCAGAGAGCAAGACTAGTTTTGGACAAAAGGCTAGTTTGTTTTGGACAAAAGGGATGCCCGTCACAAAGACAATGACCGACAGTTTTATTCTGTCACCGAAATTGCCATATGCAGGTAAATACTTGAGCACGCATCTTTATAGATGCTACTCCTATAGGAGTAAAACACTACACTTGACAGAGGAGATCACATGATTCCACATTTTCACAGATAAACGTGTTCAGATAACGCATGGAGCACGGTCCAGACAGAATTAACCAGTGCAGAACACGATGACACACAGGGGGGTTACATATATGGATCATACAAGTACCACGGAAGCAGTTGCTGCAGCAAAGCATTAGCAGACCAAAGTTGAGACCCATATAATACGTAAGGTAACCAGTTGTTTTCAGACATGATGCGCCAGAAGCACTAGTTCTTGCGGTGGGGCAAGCACTGGAAGAGATCGTTCTTGGGATGCCTGGCCTCGGCGTGCTCTTTGCACTTGGCTTCAGAGGTGGTGCAGATGAAAGTCTGTATGCATACCTTGCACTGCATTGAAATGTAAAGCATTGTTCAGATGAGCAAGTTACAAATAATGGAGTACTCCTATTATGTACAGCATGATTCCTCTAGGTAACCAATCGCACTCCAAAGACACTGAATCACTGAATCAGTTGGAAAGCAATTGCTACTCAACCGAGGCAATTGACAATTTAGACTCATTTCATTAGGCTTCGACAATTTGGCACACTGACTCACTGTCATACACTCAGATAGTCTCATATGTCATTCACACAAATATGTCAAATCATCGAAGCCACCACACGAAACTAGACCTAAATTATCAAAAAAAAAAAATCCTACTCAACAGCTTCATGAACTAGTCTATAGAAGGCAGCCGATGGATGCATTTTCCAGATCACTCTGCCGCAGTACTTCACTAGACGCAACGCAAGCTGGCCTGAGTCGAAGAACTGAAATGGGCAAGGGATGCCAATATGCCATGACAGCAAGCCAAAGAAAATGTCACCACTAATTTGACATCACCCCTTCTGTTGGGCAGATTTATTTTTTTTTCATTTCCAGAGCACTCCTACTACACCAGAGGGCAATAATCCATGAGAAACTACTGGATCTGTGTGCATCATCAACTAGCCCTTCTTCCTTTTGTTGCCCAATTCAGCTGCCAAACGGAGGACGACGATAATCCAAGATAAGAGATGACCCAAAAACTGGATCTTTGCTCCCCCTCCCCTTATTATACACAATCCGGCCAATTCAGGCGCTGTGAACCCCAAATCCCGCAGGCAATCCCAGGGAACAGGCGCGCGCATCAGAGTGACAGATCGACAGCAGAGGGGGGGATTACCTGGATGTTCATGGCCTTCTTGTTGGCCTCGAGCTGGCTCCCTGCATCCAAAAAGGAACCGCATCGAAACGGATCAGATCAGAGACTCCGGCCGCCTGAGAAGTCAGAAGCGAGAAGCCGGCACTCAAGGCAGGCGAGAGAGATAATAGATTCGGCCTCTTACCCTTGGGCGCCTTGTTCTTCTCGGCGTTCCTCTCGCGCGCCGTCTTGGACTTCTGGCCGTCGCCGCCGCCCATGGGTTCCGGTTCGGTTCGGTTTCCCTCGAGCTGCCTCCGGCGAGGAGTCGTGGATTTGGTTTGCACCGGCGTCCCGAGCCGCGTTGGTTGGTGTTGGTGTTGGTCTGATCGAGTTGAGTGATCGTTGCGTCCGGCGACATTACTGCTTCTTTCATTAATAAGCTCTCGTTTGGATTTGTAACGACCAGGAATCGGTTCACCAGAGAAACACATTTATCAAAACGAGCCTGCATTCATTAAGCTTTTTTCAACGGAAGGAGATCGTTTCGCCTAGCTATAATTATAAAACGGCTACGACGACTGGCTTCGAATTCGACAGAACAAGGTAAACAAAGCAAGCCGCAGCAGAAACGCAGCATGGAGGGTTGCAGGAAGGCGCTCTGTTGGGTGGTCGCCATCCTGGTGATCATTCTGCAGCTGACGACGACGACAGCTCCGGCGGCCATGGCAGCCGTCGGCAGCAGCTCATCACACAAGGACAAGACCAACGTCCCAGAGAGCTCCCTCGTCGTCGAGGCGCCGCCCACCAAGGTACTCCTACGAGGAACGGAGCGGCGTCTGCTGCTGACGAGCGACGGCGTCCGAGACACTCGCTTCCTCCAGCCCTGCAACGGCACCTGCTTCTTCGATCTGTGTCCGAACCAGTACGACGTGTGCTGGTGGGGATGCTGCAGGAGTGGTAAATACTAGTTGATTACTGCAGCTTCTACCTGCTTAATCAGGAGTGCTAAGCTGTGATCAAGTCGTCCGTCAATAAAGCTATTACTACTGTGCCCTGAAATGTTTCAAACGTTGCTTCTCATTCGATTGATACAGTATTGTGGTTGTGTTTCAAGTCATGGCGCCGTGGTATATGAAAAACGGCGTACGTAAAATGCTGCTCGTTACAGATTTGGGTTTGTAACAGCCCAAACAACAACAGATCATCAGACAGATTCAACAACGAAACACGAATATAAAAACGAGCTCTTTTTTTTTCAGTTACATAACAAGGCACTAACGTGAAACAACATTTGTATTAACAGTAATAGTAGTTGTATATATATATATATATATTTGTGATGGGGATATATACTGCTCGTCTTCCTCCCAATGCTCGCATAGACATCGTGGTACATCGCATCGTCCTCTTGAGTAGAATCCATTCCTCTACATTGACCCAAGTATACACCTGCAAGAAATTTATAGAGTCTGTCATTCGTTTATTTGTAACTAACTCCATAAGACAGCATTTCGCTTTATTCAGCTGGATTGAGATGCTAACACTGCGCATACCTGCCATGCAAATTGTTGGACAGCAGTTCGGATCATCACTTTCTTCAGCCTGACGCAAAAGAAAAGTTTTTTTTTAATAAGCACTCACCTAAAATCATGCAACACTTTGTCTTCATAATGCTACAGTACGCATTTCAGCGCTGAAAACGGCAACGAAGAATCTGAACTACCACTAGCAGAGCAGAGCACAATGTTACTCCTAGTTACCTGGGATGTTGACCCATTTGAGCTGCAGGTGCAGCACCCCGGTCTCGACATTCCTGAGCTTGAGAAGAACGTCCTGCGCGAGCTGGCCGTTCTCCCAGATGATGGGGCTCTCGTCGGCCAGGCAGCAGTGCCTTCCCGGCCGGACCGTGCGGACGACGGTGCCGCTGCGGATGTCCTCCAGGTCGATCTGCGCCATCTGCAGCAGCGCCTCGATGTCCAACTCCGCGTCGCCCATCTCGTCGTCCTTGCTGAACGTGTCCTTGTCGAAAACCTCCTGGTTTTGGTTTTTTTTTTTTTCAGAGAAACAAAGTGAGATCGAATCGACGCTGGAAATTTTCAAATCTCGAAATGATATTCAAACGAACAAGCTTGCTTCGATCGACGGATCATGAGTTGTTGTGTGTTGATCGTATCACGACTTGTTTGGAGAAATTTATAGGGACGTACTAGCTTGATCGGTGTCGCTGCGTCCTTGACGGCTAAGGTTAGATCTTCGTTCCAGACAGGGTTAACTGTCTTTTTTATCACGCTTGTCTTCACTTTCTGAACAGGTTAATCAAGAGATGACAAATCAGTTAAGAGGAGAACAATATACATTCATGAATATGAACAAAAACACATGGTACTACATACCTGTCCATCAAGGTTGAGCACAACATAGGGGTCACTACCATTTGCATCACGGCAAACAAGGTTCACGCCTCGCAGCACTTTCACATTCAACAGGCCTGGCGGTACTGGAGGCATCTCGTCTTCTTCCTCGATCGTGGCCTCCAGTCACCCTTCAATCTGATCGGAGAAGAAGAGCGAAACAAAGGCCACCAATGGCGATCGATATCCTCTACGTCTTCGGTGATGAACAAGTCCTGGCCTCAAGCTTTCATCGTTTGACGGCCGTGTCTTGAGGAACATGCATGCATGCTTCCTGAAAATTACGGAACACGTACGTACTCTTCCCCTTATTCTGTGGCCGTCTATTTTTGGAGACAGAAATTGCACCCTGGGCCTGGCATGCATGGCACTACCTCACAAGCTGAAACTAATGTCCGTTTGGAACGTGAGAATTTTCTCTTCCTATATTTTTTCTGTAAAATTGAAATTGTTGCTATGGAATTTTTGTAAGATTTCTATGAAATTTCTGTGTTCCAAACAGGCATAGCGCTTTTTTTTTGTGCAGACCATGGGTTCTGCATTGAAATATATTCCATTTTCCTAATTAAGCACCACATCCTATATAATTTCTTTTCTTTCGATCGTCAATGTAGACACGGGAAACAATCGAAACTACCATGTGATGGCAGCGACTATTAGAGCTCTAAAGGCTTGACGCGAACATGAGGTAGAAGCAAATTGAAAACGATCTCCTTTCTGAGTTTCGATGCAGAATACTGTTGTAACTCATTGTGTTCTCTAAAATTAACAGAATTTTGAGCATTAAAAATTTCTCGAAGATGTAGTGATCCTAATACTAATTACAAAAATTAACTTTGATAAAAGCACTATATTAAATGGAGTAACTGGTTTTAGTTAATTACTAGCCAATAATAAGCATAAATTCATGCTGCCATCAGAGGTTGGTACTTACACTGAACAAGATTTATATATAAATTGGCTAGTCTTCTTGCAAGTCTTCGTGTATATATATAAGGGGCAAACACATAATTAACATTATATATCAGCTTAACTGCAAGTCATGAACTGATCTTGCGCTAAGATTTAATTAACTAGCGGTGAGCCATCACTTGCAGGTGCTGTTGCTCAATCACATATTACGGCAATCATATGGTGTGGTGGCAATAAAGACCTCCGGTCCTTTAGGATTGAGGTGGCTCAGCATCCATGGCAGCAGGCCTGCAACGCGAGGCGGCGCCTGCGCCTGTGCCTGATCATGCGGCGCCACCGCTGTGGCGACCGCTTCGCTGCTCTCCCCCATTGTCACCGGCGGGTAGATGTTTGATGGAGGGGCCAGCGCTTGCTGATCCTGCCTCATTAAGAACGAGGAAGACGATGAGCTGGTCTGATCTTGAGCCGGAGCCTGGGGTTGCTGGTCCCACTGCTCATGCTGCTGCTTCTGTTGCTGGACCATCTTCTGCCTCTCCACCAGCTGCAGCAAGAGAAGAAGCACAATCCCTCATTTTTTTACTGTTCGTTTTAGATAATTGAATATAAATGATCATAGCCTTAACATCTTTTTTAAGAGCATCAACAATCTGAGATTCAAATCTATATATATGTGGTAAAATAAAGGATTTGCAAGAAAAGTAATTATGATCCAGTATTTGGCAGCATACTTCCTTCTGTAGAGCCTTGTTCTCCTCCTGTAATGACCTTTCCTGCGTGCAACAATAGTCACATCCACAGTCATCAACAGTTGAAGCAAGAGATAGATGTTCCAAAGAAGAAATATTTTAATGCTTTATTACCCTTTTTTGCAGCTCAGAAATGGATTCGACCATAAGGTGACTCTGCATATACGAGAGGATTTATCCTGTTGTTAGTTCCCAATAAATGGCCAGTTCAACAACATAAAAAGAACCGCACTTGCCTAGATGTTTCATGTACGAGGCATTACTAATTAATTAACAAGGTTCAGTTTGAAGAATATATATTTCAGGTGAGATACTAGCATGGAGCAAAATTGTTAGGACCTTTCTTGATCTGATGTGTTTCAATGAACTCTCCAGCTGCTGCTCTAATTGCTGGAGTTCTTTTAGATTCAGAGACTCAAGATCCTCTCCCATGAGGTGCCTGCAAGAATACATGGCTTATACGGAAGGGCAACCACATGATGACATTTCTTCAGGACATACAAACCCAATTCGTAATCATACTTGTGGCATTTTTGAATGGTCTCAATCTTAGCCTTTAGTATCCTGTATTCGTGGCACCAATTTCCCTGTGTAGGAAATTAAGAAATTGTTAGAAATCTCCAAATATTATTAGCAACTAGCTAACAACCATGAACCTGTGGAAACAAATGTGAAAATCATTTTGTCACCATATATGTTTTGTTGGAGTAACTTGACTCAGGCAATAACCAATTCAGTGATGAAAACGGACAATAACTTAAAAGTATAAGAGACTACCATGAAACTTTGTGCAATACATATGATAAATAGAAAGCAAAACCTAACCCATTATTCTTACCTCACTTTCAGAATCACCTGAAATAAGTGCCTTTTCAGCATAGGAATAGCGCTCATAACGATCAAGAATTTCATCCATGCTGAAACGAAAAGGAGAATTCATGTCATGCCTCTGAAAGTCATCAAAACAATTTACCAAACAGTTTATACATGAAAAAAATGATCTACAGTAAGGAATAAGTACATTGTCAGACATCTTCTCTTTAAAAAAAATGCAATCAATCATTTCAGAAGCATATTACATAGCTAGTGACATGCATGCCGTAACATGTTGTAACTAGCAACTTTGTGTATTAATAATGTAACAGACAAATCTTTGACTTAGAAAAATGAAATCTCACTCCATGATTTATCAAATAATTATCAAAAGTCCAAAGTGGAAATGCAGAAAAGCTATACTGACATCTTAACATTTCAATTTTAATCTGAACTGTAATCATATTACTGTTTTGGCTACAAAAGATATGTCGGCGTTTTGACCACCGGCACAGTACGAAAAAGATCGAGGGGTGGTGTGCCTTCGAATTCGATGTGGCTTAGTCTACGGAAGACTCAAGGAGTTTTTTGCCTGGTTCGAGCCACCTCGAACGGTGTAATACCCTATGTCTAGGGGATGGTTTGTCTCGGTGGAAGAGTACAAAGGGTCGGATTCTCTCTCCGGGAGAGGATCCGGCGCCTAGATCGTGGGTGCTCGATGCACGTATTCGTGGGGTTGCTTACGCGTAGACAGTTACGCGCAAGAGCTCTGGGTTTTGGTCTGTATGTGTTCGTTGTTGTCTCTCTTTTTATCGCTCTCCGGGCCCCCCTTTATATAGGACGATCCGGGGTTACAAAATAGTGGGCCCTATGCGGTTCTACTGTCTCGCTGACAGGTGGGTCCTCTACTGGCGTCGTCATCATTTGTTATGCCCAGGCGAGAGCGTGGCCCGTCGCATCGCACGCAGCGACGGGTACTATAGCGCCAGTTCGGCACTGTAGCGTCAGCCACAGTGCCGCCGGGTTTTGTCCGTTGACTCCCGCGGCCCATCTAGTACTGTAGCTTCAGCTGAAGTGTCGTCGTGGTGAACTCGTCCCGTCCTGTCAGGACGATTGGCAGTTGGGCACCGAAATAAATACGACATAACGCCGTACCTACCCCCGAGGGTCGGTCCTTGGGAGTCGGCTTTCGGAGGTCGACGTCACCGTGCGTCTTAGCGCGGCTAAAACTTGGCTTTAGAGCGACCTCGGCCTCGACCCCAAAAACCCCTAGGGGTACGCGTACAAGTACGGGTTGTCAAGTACCCGGGGTACATGATCCCGACAGTAGCCCCCGAGCCTGATGCCATTTGCGACCTCTTGTTGAGGCAGCGCTGGGCTGATCGTCTCCGAAGTTCGTTTTGATCCTACAGAAGCGCGCCCGTAGGGCGTAGCCCCCGAGCCCTCGAGCGATCCGGAGGGTCGGTCGTGGACTGAAGCGTTGTGCCGACCATCGCTCGTTGATGGTTGATCCTACAGGGGCGCGCGAGCGCGCCCGTAGGACGTAGCCCCCGAGCCCTCGAGCCATCCGAATGGTCAGTCGTGGGCTGAGCGTTGTGCGGACCATTGCTCGCTGATGATTGATCCTACGGGGGCGCGCGAGCGCGCCCGTAGGGCGTAGCCCCCGAGCCCTCGAGCGATCCGAAGGGTCGGTCGTGAGCTGAAGAGTTGTTCCGACCATCGGGGTCGGGCCGAGGTCGCTCTCGGTCTTTTGTTCGAAAAGACGCATAGGACGGGCCAGTTCGATGCGGTCTCCGCCCATGATCAGCATCGCGCTTAGGCCGAAGGCCATGATCAGCGTCCGATCGTTCGAACTGGCCAAGTGGCCTCAGCTGTCGATCAGCCGATCGGGGAAAGCTTCATTCGCGTGCTTTCCCTTACTCGGACTCTCCGTTATGGTCACGGGAATTGGACGGCCTTCACGCCAACACGTGGAGGGTTATCGGACCGTTCAGGAATCGCAATCGCCGGTCAATCCGGGCGGTTGGTTTGAATTCGAACGGACGGCATCGGGGACGCGGCGGTTCGCGCGCCTGCGTCACGTCGTCTGCCAGTCGTGCTCTAGTAGCCGTCTTGTCAAAGTAATGCTAGCGTCCCGACCGCGGCGGATGCGGCGAGGCACGGCCCGGGTCCGCTCGTCAGCGGGTTGGGTGCGAATGGCTCGGGCGTGTGTTGGGGCGTGCGCCCGCGACAGCGCAGTTACTCCCACGATCGATTGCGGGCGGCGCAGTAACTGCGCGAGCCGTTTAAAAGGAGGGGTGCGGTAACTTCGCGTTTTCACCCAGCCTCCTTGCTTCGTCTTCAACCTCCTATCGCGCGCGAGAGCTCGTTAGCTCCGCCCTTCGCCTTAGCATCGTTAGGTTCGGGGATCGCCGTCATTCTAGCCCGCGTTCTTCCCGCGCGTCTTCCCGCGTCGTCTTTGTCATCTTCGCGATGTCTGAGTGGGAGCCTTCGACTGTTGACGACGCCCTGCTCACGAAGTGGAGCGTCGTCGGGGTGATCTCGCCGAGGGAATCGGCTGGCTGGGTGGCCGGCACGGCCACGTCGTGCCCGCGCCGCCACCAGGGAAGATCGTCAGCTTCCTGGCCTACCACGAGCGTGGGCTTGGACTGCCGGTCTCAAGCTTTTTTCGGGGCGTCCTCAACCAGTACGGCACTCTGCTTCATCAGCTCGCGCCGAACGAGGTCCTCCACGCCTCCGTCTTCGCGGCGCTATGCGAGGCGTATCTAGGCATCCGGCCCAGTCTTCCGCTGTGTAGGTACTTCTTCCTCGCTAGTCTCCAGACATCGAAAGAGACTGGGGCGGCAAGCGCGTCGGCGGCGTCAGCATCATGCTTCGGACCAAAGAGTCTCAGGAGTACATCGAGGTCGACCTGAAGACCTCGTTGAAAGGCTGGAGGAAGTCCTAGTTTTATATCAACAACGCCGACCCCAGCTCCCACCCTTCGAGGACTGGTGCCCGAGGCGACCAGATCTTGGAAGTCGAGGCTCTCGGCTGCGAAGGTCGAGTCGATCCGACCGCAGCTGGAGGCGATCCGGCGTCTGCGAGAGCAGGGGCTGACCGGGACGACGATCTTCGACGTCGCCATGCGACGTCGGATCATGCCGCTGCGCTGCTGGGTGCACAGCATCGGGGAGTATGAGGGGCCGGACGACGAGACCTGCGAGGTGCGCGGTCGGCCTCTCTCGGACAAAGGCGTCCTCGCCCAGACCTCGACGGTCTTTAAGGACGCGGAGGGCAGCCTCAACCGGGGGCCCCGTTCCCTCGACAGAGACCACCACCAGCTGGTGAGGCCGGAGCTGCCGCGCATGGAGGCTGCCGAGGAGGTCGCGCTCCTAGCCCCCGAGGCCCGGGCCGAGACCAAGGAGAAGCCCGCGGGGCCGGACACCATGGAGGCTCGCCCGGAGGCGACGGCCGAGGGCCCGGGCGAGGAGACCGCCGTAGGCGGGAAGGTTGACGGGGGAGCCGTTCGTGGCTCCCCGATTGCCGCTCAGGGTCGGGCAGCGGTTGAAGAGAAGGCGGATTGCTTCCCCGCGCCCGACGCTGGAGAGGCCGAGGGGACGGACCTACCGACGCCGTCGTCGATAACGGCGCCTCCCTAGGGTGCGGCGGCCCCGGCGTCCTCGGTTGCGCCGGCCGCT
>BCLF01000162.1:183609-205465 GCA_001602275.1 Zoysia japonica | reverse complement strand
AGATGCAGGAGGTCATCGGGGTGTCGGCATCTGCGGCGCTGGCTGGCGGTGATCAGGCCGCTGGCGGGGGGAGCTGACGGCGCCGCCTGCCGCTTGGACGATCCGCTGGAGCAGGGGCGCGGGAGCCCGGAGGGGCCTCTTCCGCTTGAAGGGGCAGCCGATGGGTTCACCTACCTCATGGACCGGGTGGGCGGCGCCCGGGCGCTCAACATGAGGCTAGCGGTCGGCCTCCGTCAATTGCTCGGGGTCGCCGAGGAGGTCGATGCCATTTTTGACGAGGCGCACTTTTTCGAGTGCCGGGTGAGTCTTCGTACTTAGTATTTTTTGTTTCCGATTCCCGTAGTCTTCAGGCTGACAGTCCTTTCGCAGGACAACCTCCACGCCGCCTTGGGTCGGCCCCCGCGTGGATTTGCCTTCCAGTCCGAGGTCGACGCCTTGCGGGAGGAGCTAGCGAAGGCCCGAGCCGAGTCGGGGGAGACAGTGGCCGACCTGCGCTCCCAACTCCATGCCGCCCGAGAGTCCGCCCGCGTCGCTCTCGAGGAGGCCAACAAGGCGCGTATGGAGGTGGCGGCCTCTGACGCTCTGGCTAGCCGGGTCCCGGCGGCCCTCGAGCAGGCCAACCGCACGGTCGTCGGTAAGTCGAGTTGTATTCGTTTGATTTCAGGATCAGATTTTAACTTGTGGCGTGACAGGGCTTCGTCGTCAAGCTGCCGAGCATGACACCGAGATGCGGCGCCTCGGGCTCCTCCATCAGCGTGCAGAGGGGGCTCGCTCCGCCTTGGAACAGACGATCCGCATCGTCAAGGAGGAGCGCGATCGTGCTTTCGAGCAAATCGACCTCCTGAAGTCGAAGCGGATCGTGCTCCAGTCCGAGGTCGAGCAGGCGACGGCGGAGCTTGAGCGGACACGCCAGGGGGCCGTTGGAGTCCAGGAGAAGTCTCAGCGGCCCAAGTTCGGAATGAGCAGCTTCGGAAGAGCCTAGACCGGGCGAGGCAGGCTGCCGAGGCCGCCAAAAAGGAACGAGACGGTAAGGGTGGACCCCTTTTTATTTTGCTCCGACGTTCGGAGTCGCTTTGCTGACGGTCTTGAGCGCAGGCTTGGCGGGCGAAGTTCAAACCCTGAGGTCGACGGGTTTGAATCTTCAGAAGAAGTTATACTCCGACGTGCCGGAGGACTCCGTCCCGACGGGGGTCCTCACGCACGCCCTGCATCAGCTTCTGGGGGTTATCGCCGACGTTGTCATGAGGGCGCTGGAGGACAGGTCCGCGACAGCCTTGGCCTTGGCCCGCTCCCACTCTTCGGATGCGGACTTCGGCAGGGTCGCCGAGGGCTTCGCGTCCGGCTACTCGGATGAGCAGCTGGACGCGCTCTCAGTGAAGATGCAGGAGCCTGGGGCGAAGGCCGTTGCCGACTTCAGGACGGAGTACTTCTTGCTCGAGCGGTTTGGCTCGTTCCCCTATGTATAGAGTTAGGTTTGTAAAAAGTCGTGTCTCGTGTAATGAAAGATATCAATTGAGAAATCATCATTACACGAACGAATTCGAGTTTCCGACCCCTCTTCGCTACTTGCGACTGTTTTTCGCGCTCCGCTGGGCATCAATCAAACGAATGAGTCGAGTATAGCTCGTAGGGTCGGGTGTCGGGCCCGATACAGCCGTAGAGCGTCATCGGCTCCCGATCGTTGATAGTGTAGCCGCGAGGAGACTTCGAACGAAAAATGTGCGCGAAGTTTATCGCGTTCGAGGTCGCCCGCGAGCTTGGCGTGGGCCGGGGATCCGACCCCGAAGAAACAAAATGAAGCGAGTCAGCGAAAAAAGGAGACGACGCGAAAAGTCAACGAGGAGCGGTGCCTCGGCACAAAAAATCAAAAAGACGAGCGTGGTTGGACGTTTCGACGCTCAAGAGGGCGGAGGCAAGTAGCCCTCGGGTGCGGGGTGTGGCCGGGACGGCCACGGTTCGCAGCCTAAAAATGACAAGCGGGGGTAAGTTGCGAGAACTTAGCTGTTTTTATTTGGTGTAGAACCTTCGAAGGCTCTCGATGTTCCACGCGTTCTCGAGCTCTCGGCCATCCTCGGTTCCTAGCTTGTAAGCACCGGCCCTCAAGACGCGCTTGATTACAAAGGATCCCTCCCAGGGGGCGACAGCTTATGCTGATCGGCTTTCGTTTGCACCCATCTCATCACCAGATCTCCCACGCTTAGCGCCTGACCCTTGACACGCCGAGCGTGTAGTCGCCGTAGTCTTTGCTGGCACTTGGCGCTTGCAGCTGGTCGAGAGCGTCTCGCAACGCGTTCTGCGACCTTTCCTCGTCGTAGGCTCGGACTCGTGGAGAGTCGTAGTCGAGGTCGGTCGGCAGTATTGCTTCTGCTCCGAATGTCATGAAGAACGGTGTGAACCCGGTGGTTCTGTTGGGGGTCGTTCGCAGACCCCAGAGGACTAACGGGAGTTCGCTCACCCATCGTCCGGCTGCCTGCCTGACAGAGTCGTAAATTCGCGGTTTCAGCCCTTCGAGTATCATTCTGTTGGCCCGCTCGACCTGCCCATTCGTCCTTGGGTGCGCCACGGAGGCGAAGTCCAGGTGAATGTGATACTCGTCGCAGAATTTCTGAAACTGTCGGCCGGTAAATTGTGCGCCATTGTCGGTGATGATGGAGTTTGGAACCCCAAACCAACAAATGATGTTGCGGACGAAATCGACCGCCCGGGTTGATGTAATGTTGGGCGCCGGCTTGGCTTCGATACATTTGGTAAACTTGTCAACGGCGACAAAAAGATGGGTGAAGCCACTGGGTGCCTTTTTGAACGGTCCAAGGATGTCGAGTCCCCAGACAGCGAAGAGCCAGGCGATTGGGATCGTCTGGAGCTCCTGAGCCGGTAGGTGCGTCTGCCGGGCGTAGAATTGGTAGCCTTGGCAGGTTCGACGAGCTTTTCGGCGTCGGCTACTGCTGTCGGCCAGTAGAAACATTGGCAGAAGGCCTTGCCGACCAGGGTTCTGGGGCCAGCGTGATGACCGCAGACGCCCGAGTGGATGTTGTCGAGCAGGTGCATGCCTTTCTCTCGAGGGATGCAGCGCTGCAGTACGCCACTCGTGCTTCTTTTGTAGAGCTCGCCGTCTGAGATGACGTAGGCCTTGGCTTGACGTGTAACCCTCCTGGCTTCGTTGACGTCGGTCGGAAGAGTGCCGTCTTGAGGTAAGCGAAGATATCGCGAGACCAGTCAGAGGCGACGGCCATCACCTCCGTCCCCGGATCTGGGGTCGGCTCACTGCTCGTGCCCTCGGTGGGCGGGTCTTCGATGATCCTGATGGAAGGCTTGGTGAGGACCTCGAGAAAAATGCTGTCAGGGACCGGCTCACGCTCCGAGCCCAACTTGGCGAGGGCGTCGGCGGCTTTGTTGTCCCGAAGCAGGATGTGATGGAGTCCGAGCCCATCAAACTTGTCTTCGAGTTTACGAACCTCTTGACAGTAGGCCTCCATCTTCGGGTCTCGGTAGCTGGAGGTCTTCATGACCTGATTCACGACCAGCTCAAAATCGCCCTTGACATAGAGCCACTAGACGCCGAGGGTGATGGCCATTCGTAGGCCGTGGAGCAGGGCCTCGTACTCGGCCGCGTTGCTAGAGGCGCGAAACTGTAGCTGCAGTACGTAGTGAAACTTGTCTCCCCTCAGAGAGAATAGGATGACCCTGGCCCCCGCGCCCTTGGGCATGTAGGACCCGTCGAAGTACATAGTCCAGTATTCGATCCTGCCGGGGGTCGACGGTTCCTGAGCCTCGGTCCATTCGGCGACGAAGTCGGCCAGGGTCTGAGACTTAATGGCTTGCCGAGGGACGAAGGCGACGTCGAGCCCTATAAGCTCCATGGCCCACGTGGCTATGCGTCCGGCCGCGTCTTTGCCGCTCACAATCTCCTCAAGTGGGAAGCGGGTGACCACTTGGACGGAGTGGCTCGTGAAATAGTGCCGTAGCTTGCGGCTCGTGATGAGGACGACGTAGATCAGCTTCTCCACCTGGGTGTATCGAGTCTTGGCGTCGGCCAGCACCTCGCTGATGAAGTAGACAGGCCGCTGAACAGGTAGAGGTCGACCCTCTTCACTCTGTTCGACGACGAGGACGGTGCTGACGGCTTTGGAAGTCGCCGCAATATAGAGGAGAAGGGGCTCTCTCAAGGTCGGGGACGTAGGATCGACAGTGACGTCAGCAAGGTTCTGAGCCGCTCGAACGCTTCGTGGGCCTCGGTGGTCCAGGTGAACCGCTCTGCTTATCGTAGCAGCCGGTAAAAAGGCATCGCTTTCTCCCCGAGCCTCAAGATGAAGCGACTGAGGGCTATCAAACACCTAGTTAGCCTCTGGACACCCTTGACGTTGCTGATGGGCCTGAGGTTGAGGATGGCGGAGATTTTCTTAGGGTTCGCTTCAATCCCTCGCTCGGAGATGACGAAGCCAAGCAGTTTGCCCGAGGGCACCCCGAAAACGTATTTTTCGGGGTTCAGCTTGATTCGATAGCGCTGTAGGTTCGCGAACTTTTGCTCCAGGTCTTGGACGAGGTCAGAGGCCCACTGAGTCTTGATGACGATGTCGTCGACGTAGACCTTCAGATTCCGATCCAACTGGTCGTGAAAGCACTTCTGCATGCAGCGCTGGTACGTGGCTTCGGCGTTCTTGAGCCCGAACAGCATCGTGACGTAGCAGAAGGATCCGAAGGGCGTGATGAAGGACGTGGCCGACCGGTCGGACTCGCGCATGGAAATCTGGTGATATCCAGAGTACGTGTCGAGGAAGCTGAGGGTTTCGCACCCGACGGTGGAGTCCACCACTTGATCGATGCGCGAGAGAGGGAAGGAGTCCTTCGAGCAGGACTTGTTGAGACTCGTGTAGTCAACGCACATCCTCCGTTGCCCGGTCTTCTTTTTAACCATTACAGGATTAGCCAGCCACTCGGGGTGGTAGACCTCTCGAATAAACTTGGCGTCTAGGAGCTTTGTCAATTCTTCCCCGATGGCCCGGCGCTTCTCGTCGTCGAAACGTCAGAGTCGTTGCTTAACGGGTCGAGAGCCCACAATGATATCGAGTGAGTTCTCGGCGACTTCTCTCGGGATGGTGGGCATGTCCGAGGGTGCCCAGGCGAAGACGCCCCGATTTCGGATGAGGAAGTTGACGAGCGCTGTTCTTGGAAGGGTCGGCGGCGTCGAGCGCCACCCCTTTGGAGTCATCGGCGAGCTTGACGGAGGTCGAAGACGAGGCTTTGCGGTCGAGCGTCGGGGCCGACCCTTTGGCCTTGCGGATCTCGTCCAGCTGGGCCGGGCCAGAACGGGCGGCGACCAGCTCGAAGCTCTCCTGCTCGCACGCGAGGGCGTGCTGAAAGCGCGACGAGACAGTGATGATGCCCTTCGGCCCGGGCATCTTCACCTTGCGGTAGACGTAGTTGGAGATGGCCATGAACTTCGCGTAGCATGGCCGGCCCATGATGGTGTGGTAGGCTCTGGTGAAGTCAACCACCTCGAAGGTAAGCGACTCGGTCCGAAAGTTGCTCCGTCATCGAATGTGACTGGGAGCATAATCTGCCCGAGGGGCGTTGCGTAGCCCTCGGGGACGACCCCGTGGAACGGAGCGTGGCTCGGACGGAGATCGGCCTCCGTCAGCTTCATCGCCCTGAAGACGTCGGCGTAGAGGATGTTGAGGGTGCTCCCTCCATCCATGAAGACCTTTGACAGGCGTACGGAGCCGACGATGGGGTCGAGCACCAGCGGAAGACGCCCGGGCTGCGAAAAATGGTCGGGGTGGTCGGCACGGTCGAAGGTGATCGAGGCCTCAGACCACTTGAGATAGCAGGGGACCGCGGGGTCGGTCACGTTGACCTCCCACCAGGTCCTTTTCTGTCGGCGGCGTGACTCGCAGTAGGCTACGGGGCCGCCGAAGATCATGAGGCAGTCCTCCGGCTCGGGGAAGGCTGCGTCGGCATCGTCCTCGGCCCCTTTGTCTCGAGGATCGACTTTAGGGGTCGAGGAGTCGGGTTGGAACCCGCCCTTGAAGAACCTCCTTGCCAAGTGGCAGTTTCGGAGGGTGTGATTGACGGGCACGGAATGGTTGGGACAGGGCCGGTCAAGCATCTTCTCGAAGTGGCCATTGTGATTGGCCGGCTCCCTGGTCGGGGGTCGGGCCGGCTGGTTGGCAGCAGCCACGAAGTCGTCGTCGTGGCGTCGGCCCCTCCCCTTTTTGCGGCTCGAACTGCCGCCGCCTCGCTCGTTGCGGCGGTCGTCATGCCGGTCGGGGGGTCGATCGCCTCGACGGTCGGTCCCGGACCTTTCGTCTTTCGCCCGGCTTCGGTCGAAGTTGGCCTGCACGGCCTCCTCCCCAGTGGCGAAGGTCGTAGCGACGTCGAGAAGGTTTCGGGCCGTCCGAGGGTTCCTTCGGCCCAGCTTGTGGACGAGCGCCTTGGACGTCGTCCCGCAGGTGATGGCGTTGATGACGTCGGCGTCGCTAATGTCGGGCAACTCGTGGCTGCTGCCGAGTCGGTGAGGTCGTAGCGACGTCGAGAAGCGCTGGATTTAGACTCGGAGCGACTCGTCAGGCCTCTGCTTCTAATTTTTAAGATCCCAAGAATTACCTTAGCGCGCGTAAGTCTACTGGAAGTTGCCGACGAAGATACGGCGCAGGTCGCTCCAGTCCTGGATGCAGCCCTCGAGGTGGTGCTCCAACCATCCTCTGGCCGAGTCGGTGAGGAAGAGAGGCAGGTACTGGATGGAGAACGGGTCGTCCGCTCCTCCGGCCATGTAAGTGAGACGGTAGTCTTCAAACAAGTGAACAGGGTTCGTTTCCCCGTTATATCGATCGATAGTGGTCAGGGCGCGAAATCTTTGCGGGAACTTCGCGCGCCGGATGAGCGATCCGAACGCTCTGGGTCCGACCCCGTCACGGCTGGGGCAGCTGGAGTCGAAGTAGTGGACGAAGGAGCGCCTCTGTCGAGACTCGGCGCGAAGCTCGCTCCTTGCCTGCCGCCGGGTGTCGATGGTGCCACGGACGTCGCAGTCAGAGTCGAGCCGTGGGTGGACCGACCCCGCGTGGTGTCGAGGGTTTCGTTCCTCGACTCTGCTGTCGTGTGTCGAGCTTCGCCGATCATGAGATCGGCGGTTGCTTCGTGTCTCCGACTGCTGGGACCGGAGAGACGCTTCTGGTTGTTGAAGCGCACTGCCGAGGTAAAAGCGCACGCGGTCGTACGCTTCCCTCAGCGCTGGATCCTCGGGAGCGGCGGTCTCGTCGAGGACGCACGCCGCTGCCGCGAGGTTCTCAAGCGGAGTGTCGAAGGTTGGCGGCCCTCCAGCTACGAGCTGCTGGTAAGTGGACCGTCTCCGGGCTCGAGCTGCATCACTGGGACCGGCTATAGCCTTGCCTCAAGGGTCGGGGTTGCCGGTTCGTCCCGGGGGCGGCCAGGCACGGCCAACGGTGTCCACCGCGGGGCGTGGGGACGGGTTGGCGCCCGGCGTGCTGCCGAGAGTCGCCGGTTCCCCGCCCTTAGGGGCGTGGAGAGTGAAGCACTCCTTCGTCGTGCCCCAGAACGGCATGGCTCTGTCAAAGAGATTTCCACTCTTTAAGGTGACAACTATGAAGAGTGAAAGAAAAAGATAGACCTAGTGTTTATCTTGGCTGAGATGGACTGGGTCCTCAGCACAGCATGTCCCACTGAGCCTGAGGAGCCAGTGAGGAAAGAAAATGAGTCTGAGGCTGCTTGGCAGACCAGACAGAGGGACTATGCTACTTTAAAGATGTTCTATGACCTTGAGCATAAAAAATAAACCACAGCCAACAAGAAGTGTATGGCTGTGATAAAGAACACGATTGAGCCTGCAATTGTGGATTCAATCGCGGAGTGTGACACCGTCACAAAGTACCTTGAAAGAATAAAGAGTCGGTTTACTGGCTCTTCAAAGACATATGTCACACAAGTTATTAAACTACTTGTGACAGAAAGGTACTCTGGTGGTAACGGTGGCATTAGAGAGCACATACTGAGGATGAGCAACATGACATCTAAGCTCAAACCAATGGATCTGAGTCTCAAAGATGAGCTCCTTATCCATCTGATTTTTGCTTCTTTGCCAAAAGAGTTTGACACCTTTGTTGTCAACTACAATATGCAACCCGAGACATGGGACTTGAAAAAGTGCATAGCAATGTGTGTGCAAGAGGAGGACAGAATTAAAGCTTCATATAGCGGTTCTATCAACTATGTGAAGGACAACAAAAGAAAGAACTTCAACAGCTACTCCTCAAAGAACAAGGGAAAAGCCCCTATCTATCAGCCTCAACAGAACAAATTTGCAGTAGACAAGGATCAGTGTCTTCACTGCAAGAAGACGAGACACTACAAGAAAGATTGTCCCTCCTATTTAAAGATGATCATGGCAAAGAAAGATGAGAACATTATTACCTTTATAAATGAATCCTCTATATGTGCAATATTCGAAATTCACTTGGTGGATTGACTCTGGAGCAACTGTTCATGTTGCTAATTCATTGCAGAGATTCCGTTCGACGAGGACTACGCAAAGAAGAGAAAGATGCATTAAAGTTGCAAATGGAGTCCAAGCTGAAGTTGAAGCCGTTGGCGATCTTTCATTAGAGCTAACTGATGGCTTTATTCTTATACTTAGAGATGTTCTCTATGTACCCTCTCTACAGAGAAATTTGATTAGTGTTTCATGTTTGGATAATGATGGTTATAATTGTCATTTTGAAAATGGCAAGTGTGAAATAATATTTAATAAAGAATGTGTTGGTCTTGTCATCTTATAAAATGAGCTTTATTTGTTATCACTACGTGATGATGTGAATGTCGTATGCGATAATGATAACATTGCGTGTGAGATAAACGAATCATCGTCCATCAATGAAAATAGAAAACGAAAAAGAATCTAGATGAGTCGTCGAAATTGTGGCACTGTCGTTTAGCTCATATTTCGAGGGAGAGAATAGAAAGACTAGTTAAGAATGATATTCTTCCTCCACTAGAGTTCTCAGACTTAGAACAATGTCGAGATTGCATTAAAGGAAAATATGTAAAGAAAATTAAGAAAGATGCAAAAAGAAGCACAGGAGTTCCAAATTATTCACACAGATATTTGTGGTCCCTTTTCTGTGAAGAGTATAGATGGTTATGACTCGTTCATAACATTCACGGATGACTACTCCCGATATGAATACATTTATCCAATCAAAGAAAGAAATGAAGCTTTGGATAAATTTAAGATATTTAAGGCTGAAGTTAAAAACCAACACGATTTAAAGATAAAGATAGTCCGATCTGATCGTGGGGGGAGTACTACGGTCGGCATACCCCGTATGGATAAGTTTCTGAACCTTTTGCAAGGTTTCTACAGGAAAATGGAATAGTAGCCCAGTATTCTACACCGGGCGAACCTCAGCAAAATGGAGTAGCTGAAAGACGCAACCGTACCTTGATGGATATGGTGCGAAGTATGATGAGCTATTCCACATTGCCATTGAGTTTGTGGATGGAGGCGTTAAGAATCGCCATTCATATTCTCAACAGAGTACCCAATAAATCGGTGTCGAAAACACCGTATGAGTTGTGGACAGGTAGAGTTTCCTCGTTAAACCACTTACAAGTGTGGGGGAGCCCAGCTGAGGCTAAAGTATTTAACTCAAACATTGGAAAGGTTGATCCCAAAACAGTGAGTTGCCATTTTATTGGTTACCCAAAAAAGTCAAAAAGTTATCGTTTCTACTGTCCAGACAGACATACAAAGTTTGTAGAAACGAGACACGCAGTCTTCTTAGAGGATGAGATGATGAGGGGGAGCATGGTAGCTCGAGAGATTGACCTTGAAGAGAAGCGGGCGTATGCGCCCCCTCCGATGATTCAAGAGCCATTCTTTACACTACGTCTCAAAGAGTAAGAAGATCAGCTATTTCTGATGACTATGAAGTTTATCAGACAGAAGAATTTCAAATGGAGGATGATCCCACCTCATTTGAAGAAGCCATGAGAAGCGAAAACTCTTCAAAATGGCTTGAGGCCATGGAAGAAAAAATGAAGTCCATGAAGGCTAATAAAGTCTGGGACTTGGAAGTAATTTCTAAAGGAGCCAAAACAGTGGGCTGTAAATGGGTCTACAAGACTAAACTTGACTCTCAAGGGAATGTAGAAAGATATAAAGCACGACTCGTGGCAAAAGGCTTTACTCAAAGAGAAGGGATTGATTACAATGAGACTTTTTCTCCAGTCTCATGTAAAGATTTCTTCAGAATCATAATGGCACTAGTGGCTCATTATGATTTAGAGTTACATCAGATGGATGTAAAGACAGTATTCTTCAATGGGAATTTGGAGAAAAATGTTTACAAGGCACAACCGAAAGGTTTTGTCGTGGAAAGAAACGAAAGAATAGGATGCCGTCTAAAAAAATCGATTTATGGGTTAAAGCAATCTTCAAGACAGTGGTACTTGAAGTTTGATAGCACCATAAAGAAATTTGGGTTTAAAGAAAATATAGAGGATAACTGTGTTTACTCAAAGTTTAAAGATGGAAAGTTTATCTTCCTAATCCTGTATGTGGATGATATCCTACTAGCTAGTAGTGATGTCAGTCTGCTACTGGAGACAAAGAAGATTTTGTCCTCAAACTTTGATATGAAAGATCTTGGTGAAGCTTCATTCGTTCTAGAAATCGAAATTCACCGAGATAGAAACAAAGGGGTATTGGGACTGTCACAAAAAGCATATATAGAGAAAGTATTAAAGAAATATGGTATGCATAAATGTAGTCCATCACCTGCACCTATAGTCAAAGGCGACAGATATAGAGATTTTCAATGCGCCAGAAACCAATATGAGATCGATCAAATGAAAGCGATTCCATATGCTTCAGCTGTTGGAAGCTTACAGTATGCTCAAGTATGTACACGCTCTGACTTAGCATTTGTTACCGGGTTACTTGACAGATTTCAGAGCAATCCTGGAATAGAGTATTAGAAATTGATAAAGAAAGTTTTGCGCTATTTACAAGAAACAAAAGACCTCATAATGACATACAGAAAATCAGATTCACTCCATATAGTGGGATATACAGATTCTGATTATGCGAAAGATGATAGAAAGTCTACATTCGGATATGTGTTTACTCTCGCTGGAGGAGCTATTTCGTGAAAAAGCTCAAAGCAAACCGTCACTACATCGTCCACAATGTATGGCGAGTTTGTTGCATGTTATGAGGCTACGGGGCAGGTGAACTGGCTTAAGAAGTTCATACTCGGTCTAAAAGTGGTTGACGATATCTATGGACCACTTAAGTTGTACTGCGATAATGAACCCGCAGTAACGTATGCACACAACAATAAGTCAAGTGGTGCTGCCAAACACATTGACGTAAAGTACTATGTTGTGAAAGATAAAGTTCGGGATCAAATCATAAGTCTTGAGCATATAAGCACCGCAAAGATGCTAGCGGATCCGCTTACTAAAGGCTTACCACCCAAAGTATTCATTGAACATGTTGCCGGCATGGGTTTAAGGGAAAACATGTGATTCCTGAACTAAAAGATGGCCTAAAATGTATAATAACTATTTCAGAACAGAAAAATGTATTGTAGCTGTTAAGTCTATCTGCGATTGATCGTGACGATGAGACAGTTCTATGCATTAATCTGTAATGGAATGAGTGAAGTTAAAAAGTAATAAAGATAAAAGTATAAAGTGAGATCAAGGGGGAGAATGTTAGAAATTGATCTCCACTCACTTTGGTCCAACGGCCTTAATGGGCCCTTGACCTAATCGCGTCCTGATCGGAGCCGCCCAGCCCATTATGGCTGGTGGGCCCCTGTCGCCAGCGCCACAATAAATAGAGATGGGGCCGGCCGGGACTCATGACCTAAGTTCGTTCGTACCGCCGCACCCCACCAATAAAAACCCAAAAACCGATCTGTGAGGGGGCGCTGTGCTGACGAGAAGCACCACCGCCGTCACCGCCACGACGACCACCGTCACCGGGAGATCGACGATGTCGCCGTGACTTCTACGCCACTGCCCTCTCCACCGACCGATGCTGCCCTAGCGCAAAGGACCGCATCGACAAAGGGCAGATGGCCGGATCGTCTTCCACGACTCCGGCGACTGGATCCGAAGGTATTGACCACCTCCGAACCACAGATCTATTACCGACATGAAACTCTCGGATCTGCACTCCTAGACACACAGAGAAAAGAATACAACACGGCACTGTAGCGTCAGCCACAGTGCCGCCGAGTCTTGTCCGTTGACTCTCGCAGCCCGTCTGGTACTGTAGCTTCAGCTGGAGTGTCGTCGTGATGAACCCGTCCCGTTCCGTCAGGACGGTTGGCGGTTGGCCACCGGAATAAATACGACATAACGCCGTACCTACCCTCGGGGGTCGGTCCCCGAGAGTCGGCTTTCGGAGGTCGGCATCACCGTGCGTCTTAGCGCGGCTAAGACTGTGCTTTCGTAGATCGTCGCCTCGGAGATCGGACCGCCCGTTCGTGCGCTGTCATCCGCCCCCAAAACCCCCCGGGGTACGCGTACAAGTACGGGTCGTCGAGTACCCGGGGTACATGATCCCGACAAAATATTTACTATTTTAGATAACAATAGTAACATCCCTCCTTTATAAGACTGCTGTTTAAAAACTATGTTGAGGATTATGCCAATTAATATACAGTGCATGATTCTAAAGTGGAGAAGGCAATGAAGTTACACAAAATGCATGTGATATTGGGGTTCACACATAAATTCAGCCATGCTAGTATTAATGCAATGAAACTCATTGGTGAAGAGCTATTTTAAGCAAAAAAATAAGATATTTGAGATGAAAACTGGCAATACTGTAGTACGCTCCTACTCCAAATTAACAAGTTTAGGACCATGGAGAGAGAGAGAGAGACTACAAATAATCTGAACCCACCAATGATTACATTTGCACCCATTTGTTCATATGAGCACTTTTGATTTTTTAGAGAATTGTATCGTGGAGTAGGATTCTTATGCATCTGAGGGAAAAGAAAAAACTAGTGTGGGAACACTGATTGTCACAGACTGTTAAATAGATATTACTTGCAGTTTCATAATTAAAAGAGTCCGGTACACAACTTCTAATATATCATAGCATGTACTACATACAGTTAAATAGATCACTAGCCAGATCGTTACTTAAACAAAGCAGTCACAACTCACTCATACTCTAATTCACTACATGAATTCAGGTGTACTCCCTCGGTTCTTAAATTGATGTCGTCGTTGATTTCAAATCTCAACTTTGACCGTTCGTCTTATTCAAAAAATTATGATAAATTTCATATATTTTGTTATAATTTGCTCTATCATCGAATGATTTGAACCACAGTTCAAATTTTTACATATTTGAATTAATTTTTTTAATAAGATGAATAGTCAAAGTTGATATTTAAAGTCAACAACGACATTATTTTAAGAACAAAAGAGTATTCATCAACCCATGCCATGCCGACGTATGCGGAACGATGCTTCTGACTCACTCTCCCCTTTTGTCCCCGTAAGAAACTTAATTAAACTTAAGTAAGCATTATCAAAGGCAAAAAAAACTGTCTAGATGTTCGGAGTTAAGTAGTATTCCAAGAATTAACCATATGAACAATTTTTTGTTTGCCTCTGACCTGATAAAGTGGGAAATGCATAGTGTTCCAGTACAAAAACATATTTCCAGGGCGCATGGAAGTTAATTACAACACCATTCATGCTATAGTATTCTTACATAAATATTTCTTTCCTTACTAGCTAATGGAATATCGTAAATTAGATAAAAATATCCTGAATGGCAAAATCTTTTTCAAACCAAGGACAAAAGGCAAACAGTACAGGTGAGTACCGAAGCTGAAATATTAAAAATTGCTACAGGGATTAGAGACCACAATGGTGAGAAGGATGCATGAGAAGAGAATTAAAGGGGAGAAGGATAAGACAGATTAGAAAGATCCAGAATAGTCAGCGCATGCTGCGGCGTTGAGCTTTCAGGCGTTTTTTTGTCGGTGGTCTGAGTAGAGTTTGAACAAACAAGCAGCTGGCTCGTGTATCTAAGCGGAATAGTAAGATGAGTTTGAACAGCCTCTCCCCCGAGACTTGTCCCAAAAAAAAAAAAGTTTGAACAGCAAGCAGCAGCTCGTATATCTAAGCAGGATAAAGAGGAGAACCAATAGAGAAACAGCAGATTACATGCATGTCCCTCGATCGTAGAGCCCTCGGAACATGTGATATTTGGGAGCGGAAGTGAGCATGTGGTAATTTTGGTGTAAATAAAATAGGAGAATTAATAATTAATAAAACAAAACAAGAATTGGGCAAATAAAATATCGTGAGAAGTACAGATCGGAAAAGAAGAACAAAAGTGATGGCTGCTACTCTTGCTAGTGAGGAAGCAAGATCCGATTACATATACAAGCTCAACAAATCTAATCTAATGTAACCACGTGCTGCTAACAGTTAACTTTAAGTTGGAGCTGAATTAAAGAAAAAAGACTAGTACTACTAACAGTCATCAATCCCCAAAAAAGGCATGCATCTGCAGTCAGAAGCAGCTGCAGGAAGAGGTGTAACGAAGAAATCCAAGAGGGAATTAAGCAGTACTGTATGATAAAATTTCCCGAAATAAGGAGACATTAGCAAGTTGTTGCAGAGCATAAAATGATCGGCTGTAGCAGAAAGAGCCGAAGATGGCATCTGCAGCAGCATGCCAAACTGGGAAGGCGGTCAGGCACGAGCATGGACCATGCGGGGACAAAAAGGGCAGAAACCGGCAGAAGCTTTCTTTCTTCGGACAGGAATCAATCCATCAGAGCCAAAAAAAAAAAAAAAAAGCAACAACAACAGCAGCAGCAGTTGAATGAATGAACGAACGGAAGCAACAGCCAAGCCAGCAGAGGGCCAGAATGGAACGGAATTGGAGCAAGCAAATCCATGAACTAAAGGTGAATGAACTCGTACCGCGAGTCGGTGGCGTACTCGTAGAGCTTGCCCCTGGGCGAGAAGACGATGGCGGCGACCTCGGCGTCGCAGAGGACGGAGATCTCGTGCGCCTTCTTGAGCAGGCCGTTGCGGCGCTTGGAGAAGGTCACCTGCCGGTTGATCTTGTTCTCTATCCGCTTCAGCTGCACCTTCCCGCGACCCATGGCGCCTCCTGAATTCCTGGCCGATCGATGATGCAGCGGCGAGAAGCAGATCGCCGGTGATGAGATAGGTAGCAACTTTAAGTTTAGCTACTAGCTTTAAAGAGAAGAGGGAGACGAGAGGTAGAAGAGGGATGATATCGGCGGTGGTGTGGTGTGGTGTGGGGAGCTAGGAAGACGAAGCAAATGTAGTGCTGGATGCTGTCGAGCTCTGATTGGCAAACACGCTCCTGGTCCCACCGTGTCAGCCTCTCTCTCGTGTTGTGGTTTATTTTACTGCAGGTGATGCAGGCTTGGTTGGGGATCCTGCAGTTGCAGCTCGACAGCGCCGCGGCAGGCGTCAGCGTCCGTCCATCGCCGTAGAGACCCTTTTTTTTTTTTTTCAATTTCTTGTGTGTGTGTGTACTGTTAAGTGTATTAAAAAAAAATCACAAAACAACGTCGTCCATTTGACACGGATTTCATTCTAACAAAGTCGTAAACTTTTTGGTGGTCAATATTCTAGATGAAGAGACCAAGATGGCAAGATCTCATGTCATGCTGGAGGAGGTATAAAAAGTCTAAAAAAAGGGCTCATCGATAATATAATCCAATGAGAAGCTAGCTAGGCAGATGATTTGGTCAGTGATGAGACACAACAATTAAGCTGAAAAATGTTAGCCCTAGCGATGGAAAAAAACAGTGTCTATATATGTAGCTTGCACAATCTCAACGCCTGCCTTGGTCCAGTCCCATCGATCAAGACAAGGGGTGATCTGCGTTCGATCAACAAAGACTGGACGCGGCCACCCCGAACCCATCAAATCGACACAAATTAGCAGCACATGCATTGCCATCAAGAATATATCTGGGCATTTTACACTCTCGAATTTCCAAACGGTATAAAATGCACAGATAAATTGAAGGGGCAATAAGGCATCCATCCCCAATATATCCCTTTGTTCAATTCAATTGAACGACCAAAAATGTTTGGTCACATGAACTGGAGTAGTAGCTAGCTGTACCTATTTCGAGGCACTCGATTGATCCGTCGATCGTTTGGAGGTGGTGGATGCTGTCGAGCTCCGATTGGCAAACACGGACCTGGACCCACCGTGTCAGCCTCTGTCTATACCTTTTGTCTTCTGGTTTATTTACTGCAGGTGATCGATGCGGTTTTTCTTTTTTCTTTTAGGAATGATGCAGCCTTGTTTGAGGCTCCTGCAGTTGCAACTCGACAGCGCTGCGGCCTGCGTCAGCGTCCGTCCATCATCGCAGGCAGAATTCTTTTTTATTTTTTTTAGTCTAATGCAAAAGGTTAGTACTGTAAGGCTATGCTGGACTGGAGTATAAAAAAAAGTCTAGAAAAAGGGCTAATCGATAATCCAATAAAGAAGGCACAGTGAGATGCACAAGGACAAAGTGTAGCTAGGAACCCTAGTGATGGAAAAACACAAAGTGTAGCTTGCGCAATCTCAACGCCTTGGTCCAGTCCCATCAAGTGGTGATCTGCAATCGGCGAGATGAATGGTGTGTTTGGCATGATTTATTTTAATCGACTGTAGATACAATAAAAATATTGTTTATACAAGTTATTTTCGATCGAGTTGGACAATTCACGTTTTCAGAGCTTTGCGGGCTTATGATACTATAGCTACTGTAACCACTGTAAAAGCCGTCATAAACCGTGCCAAAGAGGCTCGAAACGAACGACCAAAACAGTTTGGTCACATAAACTACTCCAGCTAGGTTATTTGAGGCACTCATCAATCCTAATAATTAATACAGATAGCTTTAGGGCCACAAATTAAGGTTACCAGCTATATATAGCTACAGTACTCGAAGGAGGACTGTAATCCGATGTGACTCAGTGTTTCTCTCTTCCGCAACACTAATATTATTGTAAATGTTTTAGGAGTAATTAATTGTTTCTGTGCATGCACTACACTCTTCACTCCTTAATTTTAGCTCTTTATTGTAAGTGTTTTTAGGGGTAATTTTTGAATTGAAGTATTCATTAATGAATTTAAGTTTGAGGATCGAAGTATTTTCTCAAGCTACGAAAATATTTTTTTCTAATTAATATTATTCTTAGCCTCACAAATTATTGACCAGTACTAGAAGAGAACGAGTCTACACCATCAGATCAAAATATTGGCTAGTAGATCGATCATGAGAAAAATACCGATCAATATTTAATTTAGACCCAAAAGTTCTTCTTTCTCGTTCTAAAGTTAGAATGCTACTCCCAAGTAATATGGGAGGAATGGGTACCTGATTTTGTGAAGGGATCGATCGAGCCGCGGACGAGTCCAATCAAGTTCGGGAAAATTCCATATCATCTGTGGAGGACAGAGCATCTATCTCAAGATGAATGAATATACGCAGACTAGCAAGGATTGCAACTGTGCATGAACAACAAATGGATGACCAGAGATTTCACTATTCCTTCCATATATACTGTCTTTTAAGACATATACATGTGATCTGATCACTGGCATTTTTTGGAATGGGTTTTCATGGAATATATACATATTCGTCATGCATGTTGTATAGGTTTGATCCGTAAAACTTGTTGCATGAATTGTCGACAAATTGCCCTTTATTAATCGTTGCACGTTCGCCTCTGCTCGGGAACGGAACAAAATCTGGACCATCAACAAACCATCGGACGGCGTGCCAATCGAAGGCCATCGCGTCGCGTCAAAACCAAAGCTTCCGCCGCCGTCGCACCCGACCACCCGTGTCGTCGTTCCTCTGCTTACGGATCTTCCTTTCTTGTTCCTCGCCGGGTGGGGGGGGGGGGGGGGGGAGGGACCAACTAATCAATTGCCCCTTTCAGTGTTTCTTTCCCCACCTCGGATTGAGCGATTTCATATGCTATAGCCTATAGACCCCTGAAGCCCCTCGGGTTAATTAGTTTCATCAAAGTCTATTGACTCCATCGGCTTAAGTAGGTTGTTCAGTAGTTGGACTCACCGTGTTTTTAGTCTATGGTTCATTTCATCATAACTTGATAAATAATATCTGGTCCTGTTCCACTAAAACTGCCTTGAAGCAAAGGTTTGATTTGTCCTGTTAGACTAGCTCTCTTCCACTCAGTTTCCTTTTAGTTATTCTGTTGTACCTATGTGTGCATGTGCTTGCTGTGTTAACTTGCTGCGATTCTAGCAGATGGCGGCCGTTCTGCGCTCTTCGCTCGGAAAGACCATTCGCTGTGCCCACTCATTGGAGGGGAACCCCTCTCTCTTCACCTTTCTCAGCAGTGTCGGCGCCTTCTCCATGCTGGGCGCACTGCCCCTCTGACAGGTGCCTCCCTTGCAAAGCGATTTCTGAAGTCTTCTGAGGTATTTATTCACCAAGGGATTCCTCCTTTTTTTTTCTCACTTAATGGTGTACCTTACTATTATACATTTATCGTGTGTTTGTCTCTGTCTCCGCCTTGAGCTACAATTTAAATTTTATTGGTTTGCCGTCTCAAGGCGCTAGCTACTAGGTTAGCAGTACTCTGTTGTGTTAGGTTACCAATATCATTAGCCATTCGCTCCGATACTCGTTCCTTTCCCAAACTATGGCTTTAGCTTGTGTTTTCTGCTCCTCAAAATACTAACTTTGGGCAAAAAATATGACAAGTAAAATAGAAGCACTTGGTCGGGTTACTGAGTTCTTTACCATCATGAATTTTGGCACTAGTGTTCAGCAGCCGTTGAAACCATATCATATGGCTTCACATTGTCAAACAGTCTAGCAGCATACAATATGTGAGCAGAGTGGGATCAGTGCAGCAAATGCTGGTAGCACAGTGATGTGTCCTCTTATTGTAGTTTTCCTTAAATCGTCATCTTTCTTAGCTGCTGGTAGGACACAGTCATGGCAGTTGCTGCCTAAGTTGCCGCAACCAGTGCTTCCTCAGTGTCAAATTTCAAATGTGTTGTCCTTTGTCTAAGAAAATGCTTTGTCCTAGCCTGCACATTTGTCGTCTCTGTTTCATTGTTTGCATAAATCAGAACCACATCATATTGTATCAAGGATAGCGTAAATTAATGTACAACCTGCTTCACTACACTACTAGTACTGCAGGGATCATAGATATTGCGTTGAGGACATTGTAGATGCATAAAAATAAACATTGTTGGTTTACAGTTTGATCCGCTGGTGAAGAAAATTGATGACGTGGCTAGAAGGGCAGCGCTGGTTGAGTACACTCAAAGGTTATATACTAGAATCCTGCTTGCCACCCTCCATTACCAAACTAACCAGAAATAAAGAGAGAGACCATAAAACAATGACTAGTAGACAAGTACTCATGTGCCATCTTAACAACTTGCTTGTTTTACCGTTTTCCCCCTTCCAACTTTTGCAGTTTAGTTCAGGAGGACAGGAGAAAACTCAGATCGCTGGGGATTGGTGTACGCTGTATTATTTTTCTCACGGCAGGATGCCACATGGGTTTATACGGAAAAGCAGAGGAGGAACATTAGGAAGTTAGTTCTAGAGGAGAGTGGCACCGTTTTATGGATCTTCATTTTTGGAGTGGATGTGTGTGTGTGTGTGTGTCTAGGACATTTAGGTTGAGGGCCCTTTCGAAAACATAAAATTTTTGTTTTTCCTGTGAAATTGAACCAATTTTTGTAAAATTTCTGTGTGATTTCTATGAAATTCCTGCATGCCAAATGCGGCCACAACATTCTTGCACTGCATTACAGAATCACAGATGATCTTTTGATCTGTATTACAACTCAGCTGCCATCATTATTCAGGGTGAGTGACTTTTTTTAGTTACACATACCAATTCTTTTGCTTTTTTTATTGTATTGCCTTCTGCATTACTCCTACTTGATTTTATATTAATCATTGGAGTTACCGTAGTTTAATACGCCTGCTTGATTTCACGTTGCAATCAGTTTGCCCGCTCTTCCTCACATGGGCGCAGAAAGACAATAAACATCAACGGATATGTGATGAGTCTTATTCTTCATGTAGTATTTTTTTTTACTGAATATTATTTGACGTCATTTACTGAAATTTTTTAGTCATTATTATCGATAGCTATTAAGCTCTCAGCAATATCGTCATTGTTGCAGTAAGTTGAATCGTTTGAAATGAGACTCATCACCTAGGGTGAAGAATACCTTTTGTATAAACATCAAATCGACAATTTCTTCGGCAACAAAAAATTTTATGCACTTTAGTTATTCAGTGCAACCAGCTTTTGTACAATATTGATGGGGGCATATAAGAGTATTAGAAAATGATAATAACTTGATTTGATAAGAAAATTAAAAGTGGTTATTCGTACTTATCGGAGAGAATTCCGGAGATGATAACCGGGCACTGATACGAGACGAATACAAAAGGAGTCCAGTAACTAAATAAAAAAAAGGGAAAGAAAGAGAAAGAAATTAAGAAGCAATTCATTCTAGCTAAGACAGTGCCCCAGAGCCGGAGGTGTCTAAGGCATTGTCCAAGCGGCGTAGAGGCACAGGTACGGGCTCGGTTCCCCTATCTCATCCCATTCTAGCTAGGGTTAAATCAAATCAGCTTCCAGCAATGCATAGAAATTACGTACTGTAGTTTTTACCAATTAACATTGAAATTTAAATTTATGGAACTAATTATTCTTTAAAAAGCATTTTGCATCTAACATTTATAAGGATGGTTCTTGTCTAGATTGCCATGCTCAGTGAGGCGGAAAGGTCCCAAGTGTCCAAGCACCTGGATGTGATGGGGGAGGGGCTGCAGGGCAAACTGGTTCAGGGAGTGGATGCATACCTCCAAAGACCCACGTTTTTGGACGACGGAGGAAATCTCAACAGGGTGCTGACCTTCTGCGGACTGCCCAAGGGTGAACGCAGGGATAAGCTGATCTGGCGTTCCACCCTCGCCGGCATATTCCTCGCGTCTTATGCAGATGTGCGCAGCACTAATATGATTCTCTTGAGAAACAAGGAGGAGCCGCGGACCATGCCAAATAGATTCAGGTACGCTATCTCATGGATAGACCACCTCTCTCCCTTTCTGGGACTCTCCTGTTATTCTATTATTACATTGCATATATATTTCTCTGATGGAAACGAAATGTTTCTCCTGCCATCGCGTGCTGCTATCTTAAACTGTCTGTCGCCTCACCTACGAATGGATTGGGTGGATTAAAGCATATATCCATTTTAAAAACGATCAAGAATCCACACCACACTTGGGCCCTCTTTGGATGTAAAGTGCTTTTATTGTGTGTTCTTTTTTTTTAAAAAAAAAACCCATAGTTTTAGTAAACCAACAGATGTTTAGCTGCATCTATGATTTTGGAGACTATAGTATTCTCAAAACAGCAGTTTATTTTCCCCTAGAGTTTTTGAAACTTCACTAGGGACCTCTTCTTTTCTAAAAACCCAGCAAACGGCGCACTTATGTCCATTGAGCATGCTCTCGCTCTTTGCTCGTGTTATTTTTTCCTCCCTGAACGAGCTGCCACCGCTCCTGATAGCTTTGATTAACAAGTGGTTCCTGACTGGCTCGTGCATTGTTTGGTACTGGGGAAGTGACATAACAACCTTAGGAGTTGGGAAGGAGAACCGCGATTTTTTAGACATGTAAGGTTGGTGTAACAATGGTTGTAGGCCTGTTTGAGTGTTTGTGTTATTCATAAACCATAGTTTGTAGTATTGACCAAAACCTTTGGGGGGGGGGGGGGGGGGGGGTTTTTTTTTTTTTTT
>BCLF01000162.1:156985-183599 GCA_001602275.1 Zoysia japonica | reverse complement strand
GTGGTTATTTTCTTCTTTTTGTAGTCTCAGCAGTTTACTGCAGTGTTTTTTTTAAAAAAAAATGGGTAACTTTATATCGTATATAAACTTCTAGGTAGGAAGCCAATTATCACCAGTGTCATGTGTTTGTTTCACCTGTTTATTTCTTCACTATATATGCAGTTTGCCTGGTGAATCATATTGTGCGATGTTTTGGTTTTTGCAAAGTGCCGTGTGATAGTAGGAGAAAACTATATGGCAGAACTATCTTTGATTAATTAAGCACATCAGCATTATTAGGAGGAGAGGGCATGCTGACAGGTATATTTGCATGGGTGAGATGGGCCAGCGCGCCACTGTTTCTTGGTTTTAGAAGACAAAAAAAAAGCGGTTCTTTTGTGCTAATGGGCGTAAAAAAAATACATGGAGGTTGTAGTCATCTTAGTGGCCTTTTGTTTGCCTTCTGTTTTTTGAACTAAATTTATACGTGTTATTATTTTTTTAAAAAAAATAGGAAATATATTATCCGGGCTCACATGTTCAAATGACAGAGTGGTGACATATTTCTAAACGTGAAAAATCGTAATAGCATATATCTAACGCGCCCGTTGTTTTTCTCAAGGCACCGGAGATTTCTGGCGCTGCTGAAGCAAACCACACATCATCACTGAAAACATTGATACCGCTTGGAGGAGTATTACCAAGAGAAGACAGAAAAGAGGAGTTGCATGCCACAGGATTGTAAGCTCGTATATATTGACTAATAACTTAAAATAAATTATCGAATCCAGTACGTTTTTGCTACATAACTTGCTGTCGTATATGAAATTTCAGTTTAACAAAGCACACAACACTGAAACCTGAAAAAATTCAGGCAAGATTTGAATGGCTGACAACAACTCAACAAAACCGTATCTACAGGATGAAAGCAACACCGGCACTTCGACAGAAACGAGCTTTCTTGACAATTTGCATCAGGGAACCACGTTATGCATGAGACCAGCGGTTCCTAAATAAACAGAGTCATGGGCGTAGCGGTGGTTGCTGGAGGTGAGCGAAGCAGGGGTGGGAGCGTCGCAGAAAATAAACACATTGCCGATTGTTTATTAGCATGGTGACAAAGGATGCGGTGAAGGCACGTGCCAAATTTTTAAGTTACACTTTAGGAATATCTTGTTTATTGAGATAAAGAAATTGATAATATCCATGATTTCAGGTACAGTGAAATATGTAAACACTTTTTATGGTTTTTTTGTCCACCCGACAAAAAAAAAATCAAAAATTTTACATTAAAAAATAAAAACGAAGAAAAACTCGAATAACTTGCTGGCGTTCCTCGAATCCGGCCGCGATTTTGTCCGTGTTGTGATTTGTGAACCCTTCATCTAATCCAGTTTGTTTCGCCTGCCGTTCTGCTTCCGGCATCCAGCCGCTCCAAGGAGGTTGAACCGATCATGGCCGTGAAGCGGAAGGGGAGTCGGCGGCGGCGGGCCGTCATCGGAGACCTGGACGGTGGCCGGTTACCTCGAGCGTACACGACCTTCCGGCGCAGCCAAGGTACCTCTGTTGTGGAACCAATGCAATCTCGCCCTCGCTGGATACGTTTCAGTGCGCTTCAGTAGCCAATTCATGGCTTCACTTAGCTAACTCACAATCACTTGAACAGATACTAGTACCGCTAACCGTATTAAGAAAATATAGCCTACCAACACGCCCGTTTTCCTTAGCTAGGCCAATCGTCAAACATAAGAACTTTGTTGAGCCAATCTTGTTTAAGAGCCTGCAGGTGTTTACTGCTATTGAATCTCATGTTTGTTCCTGTCTTAATCACATCACGTTATTTTCTCATGCCAAAGAAAGGACATTGTCTTTCTCTGCAGCCCATGCCCCATCCTGCTGTGGTGCCTTAGCTCTTGGTTCCACATTATTCATATTGCCATCCTCTGCCGGCACTTCTCTTAAAGGAGTTCCTGCTGTCCCTCAAACATTTTTAATGGCCTCCTTTCCTGAAAAATAATACTTCTGAGTTTATGTCACAGGTCCTAAGCCTGTAGTTTCTAAACTAAACAAACATATGGTAAAGGTCCAATGGAACTTCTACAAAAATAGATGGTTTGTCAGCTTGCAGTTTTACATAGTATATATATTAAACAACAACAAAGGTGTTGTGCTGTGAACTGATAACACTGCAAAAATTCCCTTTTATATCTATCCGTTCAGCAGGTTTTACTCAAACTAATAGACATTATTAATATAAAGAGAATCAGTTTGAAAATTAACACTCCTTGCTGAAAACCCAAATATAGCCATCCGCACTATAATCAACTTATTTCATACAGAATGCGCGGTAGTTGCCTCAAGAACATTAGTAGGCGCTACATAGATCACTCTGAGCTTTTGTGTTAGTAAAAGCAGAGCACACCATTCAGCAGTTATGTTATGATACATGTGGTGTGTTTGCCGCTTAACACTTATCAATTTATTTGCAGTTCGATGCATTACTTCAGAACCTGAAGGCAACAGATGTTCCATTATCTGAAGGAATCGAGTGTCGTGCCATTCGGAGGTATTTGCATCAACCATCATGCCATTTTTTTCAGTTGTGAGATCGATGCTCTTTCCCATAGTAACTCTGTTTCCCCTACATTTGCGGTATTAACCTTGTTCTCCAGGATGTATCATACATAAAAGTTGTGGGGACATGGAAAGTCGTTGCAGCCATTATATGTGGTTTCACACTTGGGTCCGCGGGGTTTAGTACGCCAAAGGGGAAGAAACTGCCAGGTGAGGAAAAGGGGCAGTAGGGCGAGAAACACCGTCCATCCTCCATATCGGTGCATTTTTGAATATTTATCTACCTATCAGGAGGTTTCTTTTTGAAATTTTTTCCTTCCGTGTGTAGGGAGCGCTATGTCTATTTGTCTTTAAATGTAATTGTGGGTGCTGTGCTAGTAGTATGGCTGACCTGTAAAAAGTTCAACAACCATCAAATTTGGAAACTTTTATTTTGAGGGTTACTGTTATTTTTTTTTCTTCAGTTCTTGTGAGTTATACCCACAAGGTGATGTTTTGTTTCCTCCTACTACTAGATCCCAACTAGACTTCAATTAAATAACAATGATTCAACTACTGGTCCCTTTTTCTTCAGGAACAGATGTAACAATTTCTATTTCAACTTGCAACTAATTGAGGTACTGCATCTGAGCATTTGTTTTCAGTGTATTGGTATGGTGATGCCTGGCAAATGTTCAAATGTACTGTCAGAACAATATGTAGATTAGTGGTTACTGAAACATATGATGTAGGTGATCTCAAGGAGTATTCATGTCACTTTATTTTATTAAATTTCAGCTATGAAACAACTCTCGTGTAAAAAAACAAATTCAGATTCCTCGATTATTTTTTAAACTCGTATTCCTCGTCGACTTACTTGAGTAAAACGGATACAACCTCAAGAGCTTTAAAACGATACAACAGGAATACATGATTCGCTTAACAGAATATATAGTGGCAATCACGAAGCTTTCCTAAGAATTTATTGATGACACTGTTAATGGAAGGCAGCATAACTGAGTTAGAGTAGAAGGATGTTACACCAACTGATACAGAAATTAACACACGAAGCTCGAGACTCCACTAAACCCTTGAGCTTTCAGTTGCATTCTCCAGGTTACCGGCACGCATTTTGGCTGCATGATCACGACCCCTCTCACATCCGGCCACGAAGAAAGAAACATATAATAATCCAACGAATAATGGTACGGCCTTCCAGTCTTCAACCGGTGGTTTATATTTCTTCTTCTCCGCTTGAATTAAGCTGCATAAGGTGGAGGAAAAGACAGGAAAAAATAGTTATTATGATGGCACAAGCAGTAATTCTTCAGTTCTTGTCTTCCTATTTCTTTCTTTCTCCATGTGTGTGCGTGCATGAAAGGCTAACTAAATTTTGCTTCAAAGAAAAATATCATATACAGACAGAGAATGAAATGACTTGTTGACGAGCTCAATTAACTTGTCCTTTTCACCGCCATCAGCAGCTATTTTTTGCCAACGGATCAACCTGCATACCAATGTACTCTCTCCGTTCTTTAATTGATGTCGTCATTAACTTTTAAATTTAACTTTGACCACTCGTCTTATTCAAATTTTTTTGATAAATTTTATATATTTTGATACAATTTGATTTATCATTAGAGTAATTTGAATCACAAATTAAAATTTTAAACATTTGAGCAAATTTTTTGAATAAGGCAAATGATCAAAATTGATTGCAAAAGTCAACGGTGACATCAATTAAAGAATGCAAGAGTATGATTTATTACATCTGAATTGTTTGCAGATTTTTTTTTCTGATAATGGAAAAAAAAAAACATACCTGCGCTGACCTCAAGAGAGGCTAGAGCCAAATTATTACAATGTGCAACTCTCCTGCATGCAATTACACATGACTAGAGCAAAGCTAAGCCATACTATTAGTTTGATGGAGACATTATGATTGACCAATCATACTGGTGAGCCTGTATCCATGACTCAAAAGATCTGCACAGCCAAAGCTTGACATGTCTTGTTCAAACACACAACCCTAGATTCAAACAATACATGATTCTCCACTTTTCAGTCATCAAACTCTTGTTGCACTCAGGTAACTATGTCCAATCAGGTACGCCGATTAACGTATGAAAGAACAGGCATGCTAATTAAAGTGGGCGAACAATGTGGGTGATCTTAAAATAAAACAAAAAAATGCAAGGTTGAAAAATCCTTTTATTTTCCAGATTAGAAAGATAGACATATAAAATAGTCACGGTGGCACACCTGAGTAATATGTTATCAGATGTCGAAGAGGATACTAAGATTTCAGAGCTACTCGTATTTCGACGCGCGAACCCACGCGTACGAAATCCAGGTGCGGGAAACGCTGTTGTTGGTAGTACGATCGTGCAGAGAAATTGAAAAAAAAAGAGAGAAGGAATTCAAAGGAGGCGCGTGATCGTGAGTTGAGTCACCTCAGCCGGCTTCGCCGCAGAAGGGTAGGGACGGGGCCGCGGAGGAGGGTTAGCAGATTCTCCGGGAAGGCGCGGCGGGCCCTTCCAATCGCGGCGCGCAGTATCACCACCATCCCTTCGCTTTGCTCTTGCTCGCCGTCGTTAGCCTCGCTTGCTTCAGGTGGAATCCACAATTCGGAGCCAGCAACGACGGTGGCGCCGTCGGCCGAGAAAATCATCTCCATGGGCCTCGGCGGGCTTCTCCAATCTCTTGTAGGAGTATGTGGCAGCTCGACGGCGCCAGCAATGCCGAGAGGCCCAGCCCAACGTACCGAGTGGCCCAGCCCACACTCGCACTGCTGCAAGACTCCTTCCTCGCTCCGTTGCTCGTGTAAAAAAGGGGGGGGGGGGGGGGGGAGGGGGAACTCCTCCTCGCATCATTCCCCTTCTTCCTTCCTTACTCCAACCAAATCGAAATCGCAAATCAAACCGTTCCTCAAATCACCCCTCTCTCCGTCCCTCCCATCATCAATCCCGCAATCCCCTCGCCGCTCCTCCGTCCGCCGAATCTCGCTAGGGTTTCGGCTCCCGCCGGAGGCAGAGCCCAGCCCAGCCCAGCCCCATCCCAACATGGACCCGGCAGACCCCGCCGCAGGGGGCCGCGGGTTCCAACGCGCGTGCCGGCTGCCCAACACGGTCCACTCGGAGCTCGCGCCGGCGCTGCCGCTCCCCGCGCTCCCGCCCGCTCTCGGCTTCGGCAGCCTCGACGACGACGAGCCGCTCGCGCAGCCCGACCGCCCCGACATGATCATGCACGCCGCGGAGATCGCGCGACTCCTCGCCGACACCGACGTCTCGCACCTGTGAGTCGAGGCTCCGTCGTGCACTTCCCCGTATCTCTCTCTTTTGCTCTCCCGTCCATCCATCGAGGCGCTGATGGGTGGTTCTGTTCTTCTGTCGCAGGGGCTTCACCGAGGCGGACAGTGTTGACGTCGACCCCAACCAGTGTTCCTGGCTATGGAGGGAGGTGCTCAAGCACAACCCGGACGCCTTCAAGGTCAAAAGGGCGCCCACCGCTCCCCATTCGCAAGGTAAACGCTCTGCAAATTGAGCCTTCGCTAGTCACATAGTAGCGCTTTATAGCCAGCAACAGTATCAGAAATGCCTCCTCCTGTTGCTTTGGACTATCCTGGACTCTAATAGACCTTCTGCTCCTTCTATTTCTGTATGTGATGCTATTATTAGCTCTCTCATTACCTTAGGCAGAGATTGTTAGTGGAATGCCTGTATGAACAGTACCCTTGCAGTGCTGTCATGGACTGAAAACGTTTCTAAGCTGCTGCATCATGCGGCTGTGGTAGTAACTGCTTAAAATTGCTTTGATGATGCTCTAGCGCACGTTGTAAGTGTGAGATCCAGGTTGTTTTCAGTGTTGGAAGCGGCTGTCAGCTGACTCCTCCTTTGTTATGTCCAACTGCACTGGGATGGTTTACGTAGTCACAAAGTTTAGCACATTGGCTGTCAGTATCATGTTACAATTTTGCGATATCTGTGTGCCCTGTAACTCCCCACCATAGACTAAACACCATTACGTAACTTGCGCCATCATCTTTCCCATTTGTGAGGGTCTGACTATCTGTTAGTAGCGATCAAATGTTTCTAGTTCTCTGGACTTGTAACAGAAGACACAGCTATGGATAAATGTGACATACGGCTGCCAGTGGGTTCATGTGTACAGTGGCATCAACGCTAGTGCATTTAGTGGCTAAACAAACCTCACCGGCACTAACTATATCATGAATGAGTGTCTATAATGAATATGGTCCGAGCCCTGTTTTCCTAGATGGAATTAAACTGCGTCTATACGATAGACGGTTGCCCTCGTCTAGATGGAATTAAACGGCGTTTAAACGCTAGATTGGTGGTTGAACGACTGTCTATCTTTTACTGTTTAGGATTTAGGAAAACATTGGGTCCGGGTTATCTGGATAACAATTATACTTGGTGGGTTCGGAGAAACAGGTGGCTTATCTGAATACCCCCCCNNNNTAAAACCCCCCCCCCCCCCCCCCCCCAAAAAAAAAGAAAAAAGGGGAATATATAGCCTTAGGACAGCCAATGAAAACCGAATGATCTTTCTTGTCCGAATGTCATATACTTGCACATGGAGGAAATACGAATAGTTTCAGCGTGAGTCTCAGCTAAAATTAATTGGTACGCCCACCACGACGACCACCCTGCTATGACTGTTATTGCTCGAAAGAAAAACACTCACTATGGCAATCAACCACGTATATCCTCTCATATCCTGCCCATGTTCGAAATCAGAATGAAGTGGCGATAAGTTTTCGATGGTAATAATCCGATGCGGCTTAGTTCACTGCAATGTTTTCCTAAACGGTAAACGGTAGATAGTCAACCACAGTCTAGCATTTAAACACCATTTAATTCCATTTAGTCGCTGTTTAATTCCCTCTAGACAGTGTTTAGGCCTAGAAGAGGGCAGCTGTCTAGTGTTTAGGCACCGTTTAAACATCTGTTTAATCACTTTTAGGAAAACAGGGGTTCGCCATTTGCTTTTTATATATTTGGTGCATCTAAAAGGTTAAGTCAAGTTTTTTTATAAAAAAAAATCCTTTTCCTTCTTTCGGTCACGCCTGTATTTAGCATTTTATCAAAAAATCCACGTACCAGAAATGTGCACTCTAAGGTGCTTTGGATAAAGAATTAAGCCTTGCTGCCATATAGAGCATTTTTTTGTGGTCTACAGTTGCTTTATTTAGTTGCATGAATACATTTGTCCCCTCTCCCTTGTACTTTGAACTAGCATTCTTTATTGTTCTGCCTACTTAGCCTCTTTTAGGTAAATTTTACGTGAACCATTATGTTTCAAAATCTCAACTTTCATTATCGTTTCTCTCGAATTTCTGCTTACCTTGCGCTTCTGCTATTCGCCTACCGCTCTGCGCTTCATTTTGCAGTTCTTTTGATCTATCTTCAATACATCTGTCATTCAAATCTGAGGTGTGCATGATTTTTTACTCCGTATTGCAGCTTAAAAGGGTCCTTTCTCTCCGGGTGATCCTAATGACATTCAAATGAAACGATTAAAAACCTTGTTTGATCCAAGCAGTCCCTGTCACAGTTCCAAAAAAAAAAAGCAGTCCCTATCCTAATTCCTGGGTTTTTGGCTAATATAGCAATCTGGCATCTGTCAATGTCCCATCCATATGATCGGATATAGTCTGCAAATTGCAAATTGCACACGGAGAGACTATCTTGAGTCAAAATGGAGTTGTGGGGCCACTCTAACCTTCAATGGGACTAGAGGGATCTAATCTTCTAGTTTCCTCTTAGTTAAATATATCCTAATATTTAATAAGCGAACAACTGCTTTCTTTCAGCCACTGTCTGTGAGCTTAAATTGTATCACACCAAGGATCATATGGAGCTGTATGTGCCTTTGACCAAATCTTGGCTGTAACGCATCGGATGCACATCATTTATGAGGACATCTGAGATTTTACTTGGTAGCAGTAGGCGTAGGGATGAAAGTGGGTACCCAATGGGTATTGTGGGTCAAGCTTCTAGTTCATTTTATCCAACTAACAATATAAGGTGGAGAGGAAGTGAAGAGGAAAATTAGTTCATTTTAGAAAATTTTGGGTCGACCCACCGACCCAAAAAATAAAAAACTTCCATCCCTAAGTAGGTGTTTGAATGGAACCAATCATTGTAACCATGTAGGTTATACATGCAAATTGCAAACATTAATGTACATGCAAAGTTGAACTTTTTTTTTTGGCACTTGAGCTATCTTCCATGCTGATAATTTTTTGATTATTTTTTTTAGGTAATGACAAATTCATAGCCTAATTAATATCCAGGCGCACAATCTTTTGGAAAGTAATAATTTATTAACTATTTTCCTGTTGAGCTGAACACAAATAGAGCGTTTGAAATGAGATAGTTGCTATTTATAACTTCTTTCGAATTATCTATGCCTGAGTGGCTACCTTTAACTATCAAGGAAATAATTTTGTAGTCCTTTACATTGGTTGTTCTTATATCGTGAATATCTTGTTTCTTTTGCTTTATGTTTTTTTCTATCTGTTACATCAACACCTCAACTGTTTTATCAGTATTGAGTTTTACTCCCTCGCCCTCCATCCCATATTACTTTTCATCCTTTAGTGTTCAAGTTTTTCCAATTTACCTTTCATCTTTGCTTAAAATACACCTTTCTCTCTTACCAATGCAGCTCTATCTCTATATCTCCTCCTCGCTTTTAATACACCCCACCTTTTTCATCCCTTCTTAATCCCCGTTCGCATACCTGAAATGACAAGTAAATCAGGACGAATGGAGTATCCTTTTACGTTTGAAGAGTGAATAACTTCAGCTTCATTAAATGTCAGCAAAGTATTCCTTGGGTCTGTGAATTTTTTCACTTTCTTATCTCATGATATGTAAATTTTGGGGTGGTCAAGTTTTCAGGTCCACTTGTGCACCCAGGATATCAAAATCAAGAGCACGAGAAGGATTTTGAGCGTCTGGCACCTAGTCTGAACAAAGTACGAAAGGATGTACTTCCTCTGGATGACATCGACTCACATAGAGAGCAAATTTGTGTGAGTGAGATATTCTGAGCTTCTTATTGGTGTCAAGTTCTTTGAGCTAAGTTTTTGTATTTTCTTTTTGTAGAATGAACTAACTCCCGATTCAGTTGCTTCAAAGAAGCCAAAAGTTAGGAAGAAAGAAATTGACAATTCCGCTTCAAGTTCTGGGCCTAGATTTCCTAATAGTCAAGGTTAATCAATATATCTTGTCCCAACTACCTTCCTTTTAATCTTAAAAAGAATGTTAACTGATTTGGGTTTTGAATTTTTTTTAGAACTCATTGTCAATTTTTGTGAGATGGTGGAAAATTTCTGTGGAAGAGCCGAAGTTCCTTACGATGCAGATGGCGGTGACTGGATATCAATTCCACTTAATGACGTTAAGGCTCTTGTGAATGAAATTACATCTATTCGATCCAAAAATATATTGCATAAGGTCCCTGTGGATACGATTACAAGATTGTTGCAAGTGATAGACCACCAGATCCGGTGTTCTCAAGGTTTATCAATAGACGCGAAAGAAAATGTACGTTTCTTATCATTATTACTTGCAATTAGATCATTGATAGAAGTGATAGACAACCAGATCTTGTTTCATTCTGCTTAGAATTCATTGATCAAAGTTGCTAGCAGCATATCACAGTCTAACAAGTGCTTGGTTGCCTTCAGCCTGATGCCACTGATGCTGAACCATTGGTTTTCTCGGCATTGGAGTCCATCCATGCGGCGTTAGCTATTATGACCCATCATGATATGCCAAAGCAATTGTATCAAGAAGAAGTATGCACATGCTGAGTTCCCTTCCATCATGTTATGAAATAGTATTGCTGATGTTGCTGACAATCTTTCCTTTTTTTTTTCCTTCTTCCAAAAAAAAAAAAACAGCTTATTGAACGGATTCTTGATTTCTCAAGGCATCAGATAACGGATTGTATGGCAGCAAGTAACCCAACCTTCCGAGCTCTCTACAAACCATCTGAAAATGTTGCAAATGATGGTAATGTCAAAGTACATAATTCCACATGTTGATATTCCGATTTTTTGGATTTTCATGATTCTGTAGTCACATCACTCTATAAGATTGTTATATACTCTCTCCAAAGTTTTATATATGACGCTAGTTAGTTCAATTTGAGCTATCAACGTCATATATAAAAATGAGGTGGGAGTACAGTTCTATGTTCTTTCTGCGCGTTGCGCTGTAGCATTTCCTGTGACAGAAGGTTGTGTATCATGGCCTATAATTTTATTTTGCACAACTTACCTGTGCTGTAGCCTGTAATTTAGTGCTGTAGCAATGGTGACCACTAGCTGTTACTATCTTTGCTTGTAGTGGTTGGAATATCCATCGCACAGTAATGTTTTTTATATCTTTCTCTTCTGCTGAAATTTAGGAGATGATGACGAAGACGACATGGAAAATGAACCCGTTAACAAGAAGAGACGCACTGCCCCTAGCCTAAGCACGAGAAAATCATCTTCAAACAGGTACTTGATCAATTTTGATATTTTAAATTTTTTTCTTCTTTACTGTAGTGTAGGGCGACTAAATAAGTTTACTTTTCCTTTTCTGTTTCAGAGTTTCTGCTTCTGTTTATGCTGCTGTGCAGAAATTATGTTTGATATTGGGCTTTCTTAAGGACCTTCTCACGACATTGCGTTTGTCAGATAGTTGTATTCTGCAGTTAGTAAAAACCTGCTTTACTACATTCTTGGTGGACAACATGCAGCTTTTACAATTGAAGTCGATTGGGGTTATTTGCACGGTAGAATTTTGATTTTGCTCAATCATTTGCTGCACATTGTTTTGTAGAATTTGCTCACTTGTCATTCAACTCCTACAGGTTTTTTCATCATACACACAACACAAGACCTATTTGATTGATGAAACACTTCATCTTCTTCGAAAGTTACAGTCTTCAAGAAATGCTGTTAGAACATATCATCTAGCAGATGAAGATCAAAAGCAAATCCAGATGATAACAGCGCTATTAGTTCACTTAGTTCAGTTCAGTGCAACTGTTCCTGATAGCTTAAAGGGAACAGTAGATTGGAGCACTATCGTTGATGCCTCAGTTGATTCTTATTATCCGAAAAAGTGTCATGAAGCAGCAACTGAGGCATGTTGCCTTTTCTGGACTAATGTACTTCAACGTGTCACTGCGGCTAAATCTCAAGATGTGTCAGAAGCCAAAGTTATTATAGAGAATCTTGTTCAGGATTTGCTAACGATACTGAACTTGCCTGAATATCCAGCTGCTGCTTCTATTCTTGAGGTAACATTGCTCAGTAGTGCTCCTACCAAAGTTTTTAGATCTTACTAATAAATGTAGGCCTGATCTACCATTTTACCACTGATTTTTGCGACTTTGATAGTCACAGATAAATTTGCTAGCCATTTCACTATTTTTTTATTACTTTTTTTGGCTATACATAGGTTCTCTGTGTGCTACTGCTTCAGAATGCTGGACTGAAATCAAAGGACAATTCTGCACGGTGCTTTGCTATTGATCTTCTTGGTGGTATTGCATCAAGATTGAAGCGTGATTCTGCTACCTGTAGCAGCGAGAAGCTTTGGATATTGCAAGAGCTTACTGATGCAGGTAGCGATGGCTCAAAAAACTTGAAAAATAAATGTTGTGTTTGTCTTGGTGGAAAAGGTATAGACATAGCCTGTGATGTCTGCAGAAGATGTTTCCATTCAGATTGTATGGGGCCTGTTAATAGGGATAACTTACAGCGTGATAGTGTATGTCCCTTGTGTTTTTGCAAACAACATCTCAGTGTGTTACAATCGTACTGCCAGTTACAAATTAAGGAAAATGGCAAAAGAGGTGCCTCAGTTAGTAAAGAGTCTGTCACGCCAAATGAGGTGCCAGCAGTGGAAATTGTTCAACAAATACTACTGAGTTATTTTCAGGAAGCTGGTCCACAAGATGATGGGAATCTGTTTACTCGATGGTATGTTGTGTGTGGTCTTGCTCTTGTTTGCTCCTGTGTTTTTGGTGATTGATGTCCAATATGTGCGCAGGTTCTATCTATGCATGTGGTACAAAGATGACCCACATTCCAAGGAGAAGATAACATACTATCTTGCCAGGTTAAAGGCTAAGGAGATTCTGCGTGATTCTGGCAATGGTTTGGTAATATCAAGAGAGTGGGCTAAACAAATTTGCTTGTCACTTGGCCAGAAGAACTCATTTTCGAGAGGTTTCGATAAAATTCTTTGCCTTCTTTTGGTATGTGGTTACTTCCTAATATTATTTGTTCAGACTGAGACGTTCTTTAGTTAATACTCCGTACTTTTTCAGGCTAGCTTGAGAGAAAATTCTCCTGTGTTAAGAGCGAAGGCCTTACGAGCAGTGAGTATTACATATGAAAACTACACATATTTCATCATTCTCATTTGGGCAACCGGTATCTAGTGTTTTAACTCCTGTGTAGGTCAGCAGTATTGTTGAAGCTGATCCTGAGGTCTTGGGTGACAAACGTGTCCAATCTGCTGTTGAAGGGAGGTTTTGTGACTCAGCTATTTCTGTCCGTGAAGCTGCCCTTGAGCTTGTTGGAAGACATATTGCTTCACATCCTGATGTGGGCTTGAAGGTCAGTAGATATATGAAGTTGCTTTATAACATGTTTATTGGTATCGATATGATTACTATACATCCTCCCATCACAGTATATCGAAAAAGTTGCTGAGCGGATAAAAGACACAGGCGTGAGCGTGCGTAAACGTGCAATCAAAATTATAAGGGACCTTTGTGCTTCAAATCCAAACACGGACACAACCCGTGCCTTTGTGGAGATTATTTCTCGCGTAAATGATGAGGAGTCCAGCGTACAGGTGAGTTGATATAAACAATCAGTGACTGGCATCAATGCAATTAATTGATTCTTTGTACTTTTTTGCATTTTATCTTTTGCTGACTTTAGATCTTGAAGGCATGCTGACAGTCTGACAAGTCGTTTATCATTTTTTTGGTTAATACTGTAAAGGGTAAATATGGGGAATATGTGTCTATGATTTTTACAAAAGAACATTCAATGTCTTTGGACCTGCAATCTATATTTCTTTTAGTAACCTATATTAGTTTTTTTAAGTGAAACTTCATTGTTTTGTAGGATCTTGTATGCAAAACATTTCATGAGCTATGGTTCGAAGAACCAACTGGGAGTCACAAGCACTTGGTTGCTGATGGTAGCTCAGTTCCAATGGAGATTGCAAAAAAAACTGAACAAATTGTTGACATGTTGAGAAAAATGCCCAATCACCAACCTCTGATTACCATTATAAAGCGTAACTTAACTCTTGATTTCCTTCCTCAATCAGCTAAGGCTGCAGGCATTAATTCATCCATTATGTCATCTCTTCGGAAGCGTTGTGAATTAATATGTAAACGCTTGTTAGAAAGAATATTGCAGGTAATTTCTGGCCTGAGTCTTACACTACCCTTATTACTACATATATATGATCGATATTGATTCTTGCACATCCTTGTTGTCAAGGTTGAGGAGGGAGCAGCTAATGAGATGGAAGTTCATGCGCTTCCCTATATTGTTGCTTTGCAAGCATTTTGTATTGTTGACCCCACCTTATGCATTCCAGTAACTGATCCTTCTCAGTTTGTTGTGACACTACAACCATACCTCAAGATTCAGGTGAGCAAATGTTTGCTTCAGTTGGATTTAATGTTATGTCTTCCTATCATAATAACTTCTATATAACTTTTGTTTGGCTAGCATTTGGGTTAATGGCCATTTCATTAACTTGTATCTAAAATTTTAGGGGAGCTTTGAATAGCTCTATAACTCGATCCAAGTAGTGAGTTGCTGCATTTAAGGGATGAGCTCCTCACCTACTAGCGCATTCATGGGCAGTGCTGCTTGGCTGTGTGGCCTGATGTTCCATTTGTGCCACATTTTACTGTTTGTCTACATCATCGTCATCTTGTTGATGACGCCGAGTAAAACTTTCGTGCAGTGTGTGACTGTCATATGTTCATTGCCGATCCTCTGTGTCCACAGGTTGACAATAAATCAGCTGCCCAGATGCTTGAAAGTATAATTTTTGTGATTGATGCTGTTCTTCCGCTCCTAAGAAAACCACCGCAAACTGTGGTTGTAGAGCTTGAGCAGGACCTGAAGCACATGATAGTCCGGCATTCTTTTTTGACAGTTGTACATGCCTGTATCAAGTAATTATATTCCTCCCCTTCCCTCTACTTTATTTGGGAATTGAGAATTAATATGCCGCATGTTGCCATGTTATTGTTGTGATACCTATGGTATTTTATTTTTCTTACTGATTCTCTGTGCTTTTTATTAGTTTTGATAGCATTGTTAAATGTCATTGCATCTTCCATTTTTCTTTTAGTATCTCCATCTATTGATGTCTGAGTTGATCTTAGCAAAAATTGAGAATACAGAGAAAAATATTTTTGCTATCTTCCTTGCCATATCTTGAGCATTTAATTGTAATTAGTTATTAGAAATCTTATTTATATCTGAATCATGACTTCATATGTTGGGAGCCTTATTGAGTTCTTAATATTAATTAGATGCAATAATTGAAGCATCCACCAATTTGTGTTCACATAGTTTTTTTTTTTTGGTCATGATGCCAGACTTTTCTTGAAACTTTTCTTGATTTTACCTTTCTTTTTATGCATTTTTTATGGGCAGGTGCCTTTGTGCCCTTATCAAATCAGCAGGCAGAGGCCCAGGATTATTGGAGCACCTCGTTAACTTTTTCTACAAGCATCTGTCTGGAACTAATTCAGATAGTCAGGTAATGACCTTTTTTATTCATTTCATGAGCTGCAAACTTGGATATAGGGTAAAAAAGGTGAAATTATTGTCCGAAGTAGTTTTAGTTTATTTAATACCATGACATTGTCAGGTCTAAATATTTGACTGCTGGATGCAATTATGTTCGAATTGTGGGAGTCCCTTATTTATATATTCCATGAAAGCCATTGTTTTTTTTATCTACCCCAGTTTATCTGTTTACATTTATTCTTTTGAAACATATATATTTTCTTATTTAGCTGACAGTTTTTCTTTCTGATACTCAGCTTTTGGGCCGGTCACTATTTTGTCTTGGGCTGCTCCTTCGGTATGGTTATCAACTGATGCTGACATCTGAAAATCAACTTGATTTCCCAAAGATTATTGACTTGCTCAAGAGAAGGTATCTTCTCAGAGACGATTTCAGCTTGAAGGTTCGAGCTTTGCAGGTATGTGTGGTTGTAATTTTTTAGATATGGCTAGAATTAGAGAGATTATCTGGGAGTAGTTCTAGTCTTGTAGACTCTAGTTTATGGTATGATTCTCTGTAGCCGTTGATTATGTATGCAATTTCCAGGTTTGAGAATAATTAATTGTGCATGATGAATAATCAGGCTGCAATATTTTAGAACTTGCAATCTTGTTTATTCGAAACTCATTTCAATACATTGCCTTCTGTCTACTTGACTGTTGATTTGGTTGTTTCTTGTTTCAGGATTTTGCATATATTCTTATATGAATCTTTATAATCATCAATTTTCTTTTGTGCATGCAGACTTTGGGATACATACTTATTGCAAAGCCTGAATTTATGCTACAAAAGGAGATCTCAAATCTCATAGAGGCATCACTATCTTCTGGGGTTGATCATAGATTAAAGGTATATTGGAACAAATTTTTGCAATTACATCCAGCCTGCATTTTTTTAAAAACTAATCCTGTCATCCAGATTCAAGGACTGCAAAACCTCTATGAATATCTCCGTGATGCTGAAAGCCAACTTACTGCTGAGTCTACTGGGAAGTCTACTGTGCAGCACGTAACAAATGGTGCAAATGAAGTAGCTGTTGCAGCTGGTGCAGGAGACACCAACATATGTGGTGGTATTATCCAATTGTACTGGGGTTCTATTCTTGAAAGATGCTTGGATGTAAATGATCAAGTTCGCCAGACTGCACTTAAGGTGATGAGGCAAACATTAGATTATATTTCTTTTCGAATTTAATCTTTCCTTAATTTACAATTGAAAACGATAAATTTTTTCCTTTTGTAGATTGTTGAAGTTGTGCTTCGCCAGGGTTTAGTGCACCCTATTACCTGTGTCCCTCACCTTATAGCACTTGAAATGGACCCGATAGAGGGCAACTCAAAGTTGGCTCATCATCTACTGATGAATATGAATGAAAAGTATGCCATTAAGCTTCTCTTGTTTATGTTTTCCTTTTTATTTACAGAATTATCTGATACCTGTTGGGGATTATTTGCAGGTACCCTTCATTTTTTGAAAGCCGCTTAGGTGATGGTCTACAAATGTCATTTAGATTCTTCGAGACAACTGTCAGCAATCATAAGATGGCAGCAAACATGAAATCAAATCCAATTGCATTTGTCAAGCCAGGCATATCTAGAATTTACCGTCTTATCCGTGCAAATCGTAATTCAAGAAATAAATTTGTGCACTCCATAGTTCGAAAATTCGAGTCCGATGGCCGGAGTCGCTGCACAATTAGCTTTCTTGTGTGAGTATTTTAAGTAAAATTACTAATGTCAACCCTCTATCATTTAATGTTCTGACTACAAGTTTTTTAAATACTGCAGATACTGTGCTGAAGTTCTTGCCTCCCTGCCATTTACATGTCCTGACGAACCACTTTACTTAATCTATGATATAAATCGAGTTATTCACCTTAGAGCTGGAGCAGTTGAGGCTAATTTGAAAAGGTGGGTTTCTATGGATCAGCATCAAGGTATGATGGGTGTGCCACCATTGTCAATGGACAGTCATATTGATATGCATGGACCTGGAGGGTATTCTGAACATAATTTAGGCGATGTTTCTGCTAGGATGCTTAACAATCCTTGCAGCACATCCGATGTGGACATCGCCAAGCTTCAGGTATGTTTGAGAGGCTATGTGGGTTCAATTGTTTTAATTGAGTTCATCATGGTGTATGGATGTTAACAACTCTAACATGTTTGCATCTTATCATTTTTCCACTAACATGTCCTATGCTTTCAGGAAGACTGCCATGACGCATTAGCTCTGCAGCTGCTTCTCAAATTGAAAAGACATTTGAAATTTGTGTATAGCCTAACTGACGCTCGCTGTCAGGTAGGACTCGCTCTTTATTTGGAGTCTAGTACTACCATGTGTATATTTACATGATACATGGTGTGTTTCTGATTTGAAATGCAGGCATTTTCACTGAAGGAACTACCAAAATCTAGTGAGACACTCTCCAAGCAGAATGTTCCTTTTAACATCAGCAACAATAACTTCAACTTGCCAAGGTGCCTGCAGGATGTAGCGTCTGTATACCAGGTAGTGACTCTGAACCTGTAGATTTGTTGCGAAACGAAGCTGTATGGTTTGTGGTTTGGTATCTGACAGACACTATTATATTAACAATTTTGATAACTTGAACAGGATTTCAAGACCGTGTTGCGAGAAGATACCATGGACTTTGGAGCATACAGCGCTACAGTCCAGAGGAAGCGACCAACCCCAAGAAGCTCGTCAAGAGTAAGAAGAACTGCCCCTGCGACTATCACAAGAGTTCGTGGTGGTGGCGGTGGTGATGACGATGATATTGATGACGAAGACTGGACTGGGGGGCCTAGAGTGCTTGACTTCAGCGCTCAGGCAAGCAATGGCGGTCGCATAACTAGGCAAAGGGTCCAAGTATGACGGGTTCTTGGTGCCTGTATGTACAGGGTAGGAGATCTATAGCTGACAGGAGACTTACAGGGGTTTAGGTAAGGTTGGTTAGGGCCATTAGTACATAGAAGCAGAAAGGAAAGGAAGATAGCTTTACCTAGATGCCATTAACTTGGAGCACTCCTTTTCATGCTCTGCCCTTTGTAATTCTGTCGGGCTTTTGGCAAAACTAGCAACAGGTTGTGCTCCATTTCTGATTCAAAGGGAATGCAATGGTTACATTTGTTTTGCATTGGTACTTGTTTAGTTCTTGCATGAGGTATGATCGTTTGATTTTTTGGATGTGCCGTATAATTGTTTTGTATCCCGGAACTTTTAACGCGTGAGTCATGCCTTTGAATCTGTACTGGTTCTCGACCTGTAATATTCCGTCTGAAAATTGTAAAAAAAATACGAGTATGTTTTCTGTTGGCTCTTTTGTAGAGTTCCAGGTAGATTCAGGCTTGAGCATCTCTGTTTTGAGCATTCACTTTTAGAAATCCATCAATAACTTGTTATGTTTCTAGAATTTCAGTTTCTGTATTGCTCGCTGTGTGGTCTTAAACTTGATATCTTTTATAGCCTTTTATGTTTGTATCACGTTACATGTAATTACTGTATTTCATATGAACCAGGAAACAATTGACACTTGTGCAGGTACATTCGTGCCAGGCCGTGCTTGGGGTTTTGATCGCCACTAATTGCTTCTAGACAAGGGACAGCTATTTGCTTGCTTGGTTTCGCAATCTGGATTCTTGAGAAGAGGAAGTGTGTGTTTGTGAAGCAATCCCAATTGAAAGCAGGGGTAGGTAGAGTGATGCGCAACTCCAGGTCTTGCGCCTCAGACAGAACAGGTCCGCTGTGCTTCCTCCCGGACGACGTGGTGGCGCTCGTCTTCCGCCGCGTCCCAGAGCAAGGCTATTGCACAAGGTAACTGCTTCTGAAGCAACTGGATCGACGCGTGTAAGATCTATAACCATTCTCGAATCTATCTAGCTTGTTTTTCGACCTGCCATCTCTATTCCTTTAAAAGTTGAAACTAATATATTCGTTTCCTACTCAGTCCGTCGAATCTTCTCCTTTCTCAGTCGCTAGATTGGTGCTCAGCTGGCCAGTTCCCTGAGGACCTTTCAGATTACCAAGAAACTTATTATGCTGCTTGGAGTTAAAGGATGATAGTATGTGGCATGTGAATAGTTTTTTGGTCTGCTGCTGCTAGACTAGCCGATCTATGATGCTGTTCCTTTATTCTCTGCTTTCTGGTCTGCATAAACTAGGATTAACTTCGTGCATGAGAATATCGGAAAAGCGACGAAGAGCTGGGCACTTCTGGTTCAATCTTGTGCTTTTGATTCTGTCTACTATGTTGTGCATTTAAAGAGTTGGAGGCAGCTCAAATCCTTGCACGCTTCAGGTTAAACTAGTTGCTTCAGGCGCAGACACAGAGCAGAGCAACTGGCCAGTGAAGCGACATAGAGACACCGCCATGGTGAAGAAGATCTGCTGCATCGGCGCCGGTTACGTCGGCGGCCCGTCCATGGCCGTCATGGCGCTCAAGTGCCCGGCCATCGAGGTCGCCGTCGTCGACGTCTCCCGCTCGCGCATCGACGCGTGGAACAGCGACCGGCTCCCGGTCTTCGAGCCGGGTCTCGACGCCGTGATCCGGGCCTGCCGCGGCCGGAACCTCTCCTTCAGCACCGACGTCGAGCGCCACGTCGCCGACGCGGACGTCGTGTTCGTCTCCGTGAACACGCCCACCAAGGCCCGCGGCCTCGGCGCCGGCAGGGCCCCGGACTTGACGTACTGGGAGAGCGCGGCGCGGGTGGTCGCCGACGCGTCCCGCTCCGACAACAAGATCGTCGTCGAGAAGTCCACCGTCCCCGTCAAGGCCGCCGACGCGATGGAGAGGATTCTCGAACGCAACGGGAACGGCGTCGCGTTTCAGGTGCTCTCGAACCCGGAGTTCTTCGCCGAGGGCACCGCCGTCGACGACCTGCTCCGCCCCGACCGCGTGCTCATCGGTGGCCGGGACACTGACGCCGGGAAGAGCGCGGTGCGCGCGCTCAGGGACGTGTACGCGCGCTGGGTCCCCGAGGACCGGATCGTGACCACGAGCCTCTGTTCCGCGGAGCTGTCCAAGCTCGCCGCGAACGCGTTCCTGGCGCAGCGGGTGTCGTCCGTGAACGCGATCTCGGCGCTGTGCGAGGCCACCGGCGCCGACGTGTCGGAGGTGGCGCGCGCCGTCGGCAGGGACGCCCGCGTCGGGGACCGGTTCCTGCGCGCCGGCGTGGGCTTCGGCGGCGCGAGCTTCCACAAGGACGTCCTCAGCCTGGCGTACGCCTGCGAGTGCAACGGCCTCGCCGAGGCCGCCGCGTACTGGCGGCAGGTGATCGCCATCAACGAGTTCCAGAAGAGCCGGTTCGTGCGTCGCGTGGTTTCGTCCATGTTCAGCACGGTGGCCGGCAAGAAGGTGGCCGTGCTCGGGTTCGCGTTCAAGAAGGGCACCGCCGACACGAGGGAGTCGCCGGCGATCGACGTGTGCAGGGGTCTGCTCGGCGACCGCGCCCACGTCACCGTCTACGACCCGGTGGTCAGCGAGAAGCAGATTCGGCGGGACACGGCGGCGCCGGCGAAGGCGCAGCAGCAGCATGTACGCGCGGCGAGCGACGCGTACGACGCCGCCCTCGGCGCGCACGGGCTCTGCTTGCTCACGGAATGGGACGAGTTCAGGACGCTGGACTACCGGAGGATATTCGAAGGCATGCAGAAGCCGGCGTTTCTTTTCGACGGTCGCAACGTCGTCGATGTCGGAAAGGTTAGGGAGATTGGCTTCGTCGTCTACTCCGTCGGAAAGCCGTTAGACGCGTGGCTCGAGGGCATGCCGGCGGTGGCGTAGCCGATTCCCGTTGTACTAAAGTTTGTGTGAAATTAACCTTTTCTTCAGAAAAATATTGCTTTTGGAGACAAAAAGTACCATATACTACAACTTTTCGAATTTCTGAACGTTCACATGCATTGGCAATTCGAAGAGAGAAAAAAAATTGTATCATGTCTGCACTCTGCAGCGCCTGAAACTCAAGAAGAAACACGGATCTCCTTTCATCGGCAGCATCAGTTTGTGAAATTTGAAATCACAATGCCGGCGATGCCGCGGCGGCCGTCACTCTCACTGTGACTCCCGCGAAGCTGGCCGCTTCAGACCATGTGTTCTCCAGCTGCTTCACGTCGAGGGCAGATTATCACGAAGTGGCTTGTTTTATTATTTGGAAGCTGTGTAGTTGCCATGGCTCTATCACGGTAGGTATTGAAACGGTAATACGTCCCTGTTTAAATTATTATCTACTAGGTTGGTTTAAATTTGACCTACATAGTTTGATTAGTGTTCCGTCATAAATAAATAAAAAAAAGAAAAGCAAGAGAACAGTTGACAAGTTGTGCCGGCGATCGAGATGGTATCGAAGAAGGTGTGTGTGGTCGGCGCCGGCGTCTCGGGGCTGGTCTCCGCCCGTGAGCTGCGCCGGGAGGGCCACGACGTGACGGTGATGGAACAGAGCGGCGGCGTGGGCGGGCAGTGGCTGTACGACCCGAACACCGACGGCAGCGACCCGCTCGGGTTGGCCGGCGTCCACAGCGGAATCTACTCCTCCCTCCGGCTCATCATCCCCCGGGAGGTCATGAGCTTCTCCGAGTTCCCCTTTCATCCCTGGGACGGCGGTGACGGGCGGCGGTTCCCGGGCCACGGCGAGTTCCTCCGCTACATCAGGGAGTATTGCGACAAGTACGGGCTCATGGACGCCGTCAGGCTCAACACCACGGTCCTGCGCGCCGCTGCCATGGACGCCGACGGGCGCTCGCGACGGTGGGTGGTGAGGTCGTCGCGCACGCGGCGAGGTGACGATGACGCCGTGGTCGTTACCGAGACTGAGGAGGTGTTCGATGCCGTTGTTGTCGCCGTCGGGCAGTACACGCAGCCAAGGCTCCCAACAATCAACGGAATGGACAAGTGGAGGAGGAGGCAGCTGCACTCGCACTCGTACCGCGTCCCCGACCCGTTCCGCGGCGAGGTGGTTGTGATCGTCGGCTGCCAGGCGAGCGGCAAGGACATCGCGCTTGACCTCCGCAAGGTGGCGAGGAAGGTGCATCTGAGCGTCAGGTCCGTCGACGACGTCACCCCCGGCGTGCACAAGGTGGTGTCGAGGCACCCCAATCTGCACCTCCACTCTCAGATAGACTGCTTGTGCGAGGACGGGACGGTGGTGTTCGCCGACGGCTCCCAGGTCGTCTCCGACTCCGTCATCTACTGCACGGGCTACGACTACTCGTACCCGTTCCTGGACACGGGTGGGGAGGTCACCGTGGACGACAACCGCGTGGGCCCGCTGTTCGAGCACACGTTCCCGCCGGCGCTGGCGCCGTCGCTCTCGTTCGTCGGCGTGCCCAAGAAAGTGATCGTGCCGCGGTTCTACGAGGCGCAGGCGAAGTGGGTGGCGCAGGTGCTGTCCGGCCGGCGGACGCTGCCGCCGGTGGAGGAGATGCTGCGGGCGGTGGAGGAGTACAACCGCGCCCGGGAGATGGCTGGCGTGCCCAAGCACGGCACCCATGATATCTGGGACACTGAGGTAACCCAAAGCAAATGCACGTTAATAAGGTTTGATTTCTCGGTTCACGGACAGTTTCAATTTGATTTGTTCGTCAGTACTGCGACGAGTTTGGGGAGAAGCACTGTGGGTTCCCGCCGCTGCCGGAGTGGAAGAAGGAGCTCTTGTGGTCGTCCGTTCACCGCGCGAGTGATGACCATGAGAACTTCCGCGACACCTACAAGGACAGCGAGCTCGTCGTGGAGGGCTTGCGCTCGCAGGGCTGGCTTTCGGCTTGCTCCGGGTCGACGCCGCAGCTAGACGATGGCGGCGACGACGTGTCAAAGACACAACCAAAGCCATAGATCCAAGGAGATAGAGGTGGTCCTTTCAAGATCATTATGGAATAAATGGTGATGCTGGCCACACAATGAAGTCGAAAACTGATTGAGAAATACCGGCATAATTTTTTTTGGGCGAGCCCTTTCCATTGTAGCATAACGGAAAACAAACATCCAGAGTTTCGAGATCCAAAATCTCAACCGAAACCAACAGACGAGATAACCCACACAGCAAACATGACGGGCACAAAAATAAGCACTGGCTACGCATACGCAGATGCTAGCACAGGCCTGACCGGAGAGACGTTATAACATCACGGCCTCACATGTTCCAAACAACCAGACTCACGAACCAAAGATCATCCAAAAACCTCCAAGATCAGAACCAGGGGACTAGTCTTCCTTATCGCTCTCTTCGTCAGCAATGCCTGCGGTTTCTTCCTCAGCTTCAGTCAAGCGGCACGATCTGCTGCCAAAACCTCCAGGGTTAGAGTGAGATCCATTCACCTCCGCCACGGTCCGAAGGAGTCCTTCAACACCTCAAATTAGATCCTCTTTGGTTAAGTCCTTGAGTAGACCTGCCCAGTATTTTAAAAAGCACAAGCCAAAAATATAATCTCTTTAGTATCTGAAATCAACTTTTTTTAAGCTTTATTTTTGGTTTTCCAGATAGCCCACAAAACTGCAGCCAATCCAACAGTATAGAATTGTTACCCCCAGGCAAGTATTTGTGCATCCAGATATAAAATTGAGGTAATGAACTCGAAATACAGTCAGCACCAAAACAGGTTCCAAAATAACACCACAGCCCCTTGGCCCAAAAAAAAAAAACAAATGGTCTCTAGTTTCTTTCTGGTACAGAAATCACAAGTGGAGCTCCTTGCCAGTTCCTGACGTCCAGATTTTTTTTCTCCACTGTTTTGCTTCTGTTCCCATTCTGCAGGACATTCATTGTTACAAGCTTATATAAGGGATTCATTGTTACAATATTTGGTATGTAATTGGTACTATTTTTTTTTTCAAATTGCCTCTAGAACGTAGTAAGATTATACTATAAAATTTATAACTTAGACAATTACCTGTCAGCTGCTCGAAAGGAACAAAAATGGGTTTAATCGATTAAGCACGTGCGATCGCATTGATGGGATTTTCGTAACGGGACGAAATAGGTGAATTGGAATTTATAGCCAAAAAAATGTTACGAGTGAAAATCTTAAACTTTAATTGACGTAAGATGAGATGGTTCGCGTAATTATCCTGTTTTGATATTCAGCCTAAGACCAAGCTTCAACATAGAACGCCGCCATGCATGGGCCCAGTGATGATATATTATAAATATTAGACCCATGTTATGTCCAACGTTTAGTCTCTATTTTGAATATTGTAACAATTAAAGAGATTTCAGAACGAGATTGCAAGCGTCTATGATTAATTTGACATGTCACATATATGCGCCATCCTGATTGGTAGCGGGAATCATCACGCAACAAAATCAACAACGTTTGTTTTGTGTTTGTTTGTTCGCGAAAGACGAATTTTAGCACAAGAACCGCAGAATACCACATGCGACCGTGCCACCCCTGCAACGAGCGCCTGTTGTTGAGAGCGCATGAGGTATACAATGTTTTCTGCCCGCCGGTGGCAATGCCCTTTCGTACAAACGTTTTAGCTTGGTTTTTGTAGGAATATGATAAGAAAGTGAAATAAACCTATAGATTACTCCTTCTTAATTCACATATTTATAAATGTTTGTATATTTGTTCAAATATACAAACTTATAAGTCATGTTTTAAATACTTTTAGTGATAAACCAAACCATAACAAAATATAAGATAATTTTTATTTTTTTGCACAGCCTGTACTAGTTTTTGGTGGTCGCCGTACATGGGCCGTCTCACTCCACAGCGGTTGCTTCAAGATTACTTAATTTGCAGTTGTGTTTCTGGTCAGTCTTGCCCTAGCAACAACAACAATTACATATGCTTAATTCGTCATACAGATTGTCGAAGAGGCAGAAGCAGCCATCCATTCTTTCTTGAATAGTAGCGTGCAAAAAACCACCCAGATGCCTGCTATGAATCCCAATGCAAGTCCAACATAAAACGGCTCTGGTTCAGTAGTTCTAAGATGGCCTTGCTGCGGCGCATAGTTACTTGAACAGCTCTTTGGAAGAGGATATCCACAAAGATCACGGTTGCCAATGTATGGATTCTCCGAGTTGAGAGTATCAAGTTGTGATCCTGATGGTATTCTTCCTCTTAAGATTGTTGTATGACAAGTCCAGAACTTCTAGGAATGTTAGGCTTGAGAGGCTTGACGGGATTTTACCAGAAAGCATGTTCCTTGAAAGGTCAAGTGATTCCAGTGCCTGCATTTCCCCAATCTTGTGTGGAATTTTGCCACTCAAACAATTCCTTGACAGACTGAGACTTACTAATGCATGAAAGGAAGTTATGTCCCTTGGAATTTCACCATCTAAGTTGTTTGATGACAAATCAATGGCTACAAAGATCATCTTGTGATCATCATAAAAAGCTCCTTCCTTTCGGTGACCACAGATATATTATCGATCTCCGTCAAAAGGAGAAAAAACTTTATCAAATTTTTCTTCTGACATCCTCGTTATTCTTGATAAATTCCAAGGCAAGGCACCACATAAGTTATTGCTTGCCAGATCCAAATTATGAAGTCGTATGAGATTGGTGATTTGAAACGGAATCGAACCAAAGAAGTTATTGTGGCTCAACCGCATTACTTCTAATTCGTCCAGATCTCCAATCCAAGTTGGCAATCTTAGAAGTTATTCTGCCCTAGGTCCAAGATATGGAGCATTTTGCATCCTTGCAAAAATGATGGGAACTTGCCAGAAAACCCATTGTTACTTAAAAGAAGTTTCTTCAGGTTGCTTGGATTAAAACAACCAGGAAAGTTTCCCTCAAAGTGATTGTTGGCTAAGTCTAACTCATACAAATCTTGCAATTTACAAAATGATTCTGGAATAGGGCCACCCGTGTGATTGGAGATGAGTACCAGCTCAGCTAGGTTTGTATCTCCAATGTTTAACGGAAGTGGTCCTGATAAATTATTATAGGAGATCTCCAAGAAACTAAGATTTACTGGTAACTGAGGTATCTGACCGGAAATTTTGTTTGAACCGAAAAAAAAGTTCTTGTACCGACATGATTTTGATGTTTTCCGGTAATTCTCCTGTGATTTGATTGTTGTAGAAGTTCAATTCGGATGCCGTGGAAAATGTTGTGGCAAACCAGTCTGGAAGGTTATCAGCAAGATTTGTATGTGACATATCAAGTGAGTCAATACCACTCTGCGACTGAAGCCACGCAGGAAACCGAGGACCCATCCGACAGAATGTAAAACAAGCTGAGACCAGTCTTCAGGGGGGGGGGGG
>BCLF01000162.1:143282-156743 GCA_001602275.1 Zoysia japonica | reverse complement strand
GGGGGGGGCGGTGTGGTTCCATCCACGAGCAATCCGAATCTCCAAGGAATTATAGGATAAATCTATGTACTTTAAACTCTTTAGATGAGCAAAGTGTTGTTCAGTGATGGCACCATCTAGATTATTGTAGCTAATTAAGGTAGAGTTCGGTCAAATGAGAGAGCATACGGATCTCAGACGGCACTGGCCCCTCCAGGTAGTTTTGGCTGAGGTCGAGTAGCCGCAGATGCTCTAAAGCAAACAACGAACGGCTTATCTGGCCGGTCAAACCATACTCCTTTCTCGTTTCAGCATCATAACACCATGGATTTCCAAGGTCGAGCGCAAGGACATGGCCGGTGCGGTGCGCGCAATGGACGCCTTCCCACCGGCAGCAGTCCTTGCCTCTCTGCCACGACGAGAGGAGGCCCGTTGGGTCAGCGGTGATGCCTCGCTTGAAGGCCAGCAGCGCGTCCCTCTCGTGCGGTAGGCACGCGCCGGATGTGGTGGTGCGGCCCGCTGCCATCACCGGCGGTGAGGGTCTTTGCCGCGCATGTGAGATGCTAAAGCAGGTGGCTGCTACGATGAGGAGAACGAAGCTCGTGGCAGTGGGGAGATTCATGGTGGATTCTTGGTTCTCAGCTAGCTGTAGCTGAGTAGTTTCTGCGAGTAAGCGTCCCTGATGGCGCTTATATGCTGTCGAAAAGGTGAGACTGCCGTCAGCACCAATCGCAGAGTAAGATTATCCTCCATTATTATTTGAGCCACGACAGAGTTTACTGATGGCCATTAGACGACTCACTGGCAAGATCCACGCGGAGAAGGACAGTAGGCGTCTGAGTGGGTTTTTAACCGGCGGCGACAAAGACGACGACGACCTTGACGGTGACTTGTTTGGCTTTCGACGTTACTAAGAAACTGATGGGGTTTGGACGTTCATCGGCACCTGTGGTTGCCGGACAACTTCGACATGAACACGCGCTCACAACGTCTTCTTGGGCGCAGCGCTATCGCTGGTGATCGACGTATTTGTCCATGCATGATTACTTGGATGATGAAGTGTTCCATTGTCCGGCCGGCGATCGATCAAAATTCTGTCCTCAGGGGAAAGGATCTTGACACGCATTCCGATGAACTCTACACGCCGTCGACGAACGTAATGGCCGCGGTGGCATCTGCCGCGCGCGCCGCCGCCGACGTGCAGGACGACGACGTTGCCCTCCTCTCATATCAGCTGCCGCAACGTACCACCGCCCGTGTACCAGGAGTGTGTTGCTCGTATGACAAGGAAGACCCACATGGATCTTTTTGTCTCATGAATGCACATCGACTGGAGGGGAGGGCACAGATACGCAGCGATGACCTGCTGTAGAGGTCATGGGACTGCATATCTACATCCATTCATTCCCTTCTCCTGCTGCAGAGGTCATGACTCATGAGTGCTCGGAGACATGCAGATGGATGGGATACGCCATATACTAATAAGCTAATTATAAAAGAGATTAATTTAAGAGATCAAGCAAAGAGCACATCACGCTGCATCGGGTGTGGCTTAAGGCAGAAAGGGTAAGCAAACGTAATTTATTATTCTTTGCACACTGGCCATTTGCATTTGCAACCACCATCACATGTAAATATAATACAGGTATCATTGCATCTACCCTCATCCCCATCAGGGAGCAGCAGAGATCGCCGTTCCATTTCTAGCAGTATCTTGGACGAGCTGGCCCTGGCCATGCCCCCTGCCGGAGATGCCACAATTGTGGATCGCCGTTCCATTCCTAGCAGCATCTTGGACGAGCTGGCCTTGGCCATGGCCCCTGCCGGAGCTGCCACAATTGTGGCCATCAGCAGCAGCATCACCACACCGATCGCCTTCCCCGCCATGCTGTCCTCGATCTCTGATGGGTATGCTTGTGGAGAAGCGAACTTTGTTTCTTTTGCTTATTTTGCTTCTCATGTCCACAGCCCTTTTATAGGCAAAAAAAAAATTGTATAGATACGCGGGCTGTCAGCAATAGCTAGTTTCATCAATGCAACATGTCTATAAGGATCCATGATTTTAATTTGGATATTTAAACATGTAATATATAGTTAAAAAACTAAATCCAAAGTCCTAGTTCTTGCCCCTGCGGCAAGCGCCTGAATTGGCTCCTTTGCCTCCATTGTTAATGGAAGTTTCAGGTGGGGATAATAAAAAAAATCCAAAGTCCAAAAGTATTGCTATGGTATTACCTAACGATTGCAAGATACGTACGTCGAGTATTCTTTAACGCTTGTGGATATTTGCTGGATATATTTTACATACAGTAAGGCTAGATATCTACCTATCAGATTGTACCTAGCGGTATCTCTAGGACCTGTACATGACCTCTGTGTAAAGCTGTCCACATGGATATCAGTTGTGACGTGATCATGATCTGTGGATAGGGATGAAAATGAGACGGTAAATTCTCATCCTGTACTGGTTTCGAAATCATTTTTTTCTGACTATTTTCGATCTGATTAAAATTTAGACGGGACGGGAACAGAAATAAGATTAGAGTTGTTAGGACGGGAACAGAAATAAGATTAGCGTTTTTTCGACCATTTTTGGATTTACCTTTTTTTCGGTAATTTCTCTTATTTTTCTGTTTTTTCCGTTTTATTACATCTGGAATAGAATTAAAATCTAAGATAAAAAGATTTTGTGAGTCAAATTCAACTTAAGCATATCTATTGAAGTTCTAAACCCTAATCCCATCTATCATAACAACACTTTAAAGTGTTATAGTCAGATACAAAATGATCACAATTTTGTTTCTTATTGCACTGTAATTCACTATCTAAGTCATCTATATTTATTGTTTAAAATTATATTTAATAGTTAAAATTTGTTTAACTCTATTTAAATATACAACTCAATATTATTATCTTTCCGACTATTTCAATTTCGCATTCCGATGCTGACTTTCCCATTTCTGTTTTCGTCCGACTAATTAAATATAAAAAAAATAAGATGGTTATTTTTCGGACCATTTTGGTTCGTTTTGATCCCTCTCCGCGAAGCCGGCCGGCAAAGCCGTCGTACGTCACTATGGCCGGCCTATTTTACTGGATGATGACGTACGGCAGCTTCGTCTCCGGACGATCGAGACAGTCCAGCCTTCTTGCCACTCCATTGAATCCATCCAGCAACAGCATTCTGCTTGCGGCGGTCATGGCGAAACAACAGTCTCGTCTCCGCAGACTCTCTGGTGACTGGTGAGGTGCCTTGCCGTCGACGAGAGAGGAGCAGGCGGCCGGTGAGGAGAGCCTTGAGAGTTGGGATGCTGCCATGACTCACAACAACTCATGTACCCCATGTTCGAAGGCTGCGCACGCGCCACTGCCCTTGTTACGCCGACCTTCTCGATGACGTCCACCAGCCGCAGCAATTCTGGCGATAAAATCAATAGGCATGTTTTGTCCTCTAAAGAAAGGGTGATTCAAAGAAGATAATAACGAACATCAATGCATGTCCAAATCCAAAGAGGTAACATGAGTTTATTTGCACAAATGTTTCTTGTACTATTGGTGCTTATTACACAGACGGTGTTTTTCAAATGGAAAATGAACAATCTTATTTTCTATGTAACAACACATCACACCTGTATACAGCTGACTCTCAGTAAGACAAACTTGAGCAAACTGCAAGAAACTTCAACAACCTATAGCAAACGCTAGGGTATGGTACGCCGAACCGACCTATAACATTTGCTCAAATAGTACTTCACAAACCTATGTTATGGGTCAACACAAGTTAGGGCCGCTACAACAGATCCTGTTGTACCGAACGCGCAGCTCACATCTGCGTAATCTTTCAAGCGCCTGCTTGTTTTTATGGACGGGTACAGCCAGGGCTTGATAGCGTTGACAAATGTATCGGGGTCGGAAGACAGTATCGCCTCCCAATCAACTTGGACCCCTTGTGGAATACTGGCAGTCACATCCATGTTTGCTGCCAGAAATAAACCGAGTAACACCACATAACCAACAACAGCCGAGCCTCTAGACAGAGGCATAAAGTTGTACCTGCAAGTGCCATGGATTCATTCATTAGACTAAAAATTTCCTTGGGCGGGAGTGAGGGTGGCTACAAGTTGCAAATGTTACCAGTAATATGTCATACGCAATATTGCATCCTTCACAGCATCGAGCGTACTGGGGTCACGTGTGGGGTTTGTATCACTACAATATGCTTCACAAATCGCCTGCAGCAGATCACACACTTCTTATATTTATGGAAGCCAAAACACATGTCTGCCCTGCTACAATTTCAACTCTTTCTATTGCAACTGTTTGAGGTTCCGAAAAATGTCATTGACCAGTCTATACAACAGCACAATTTTGCCATAATAAATATTGTATTATTGTCAACCTTCCCAAATTATTGGTAGCACTCATAGGTCATAAGCAAAAATCTAAACCGTACCTCCCAAGCTGCAGTCATTTCCTCATCATACTCCTCCCATCTAGATGGAGTACAAGGTGTTCGTATTGCAAAGTCAAATCCTGTCTTACCCCTGCAAGAACCAAAATATAAGTGAGCAGGATAGAGCCAGATGAACAGAGGACAGCAGATGAGCAAAGGGAAGTGTATAAACATATTACATGTTTCGAGTGGTAATTCGTGTTCCTTCAAGACGCCTCCTGAAAAAAGAACATGATGTGTTAATATTCAAAAACAAAAACACCGCAGCATGGTTTTCAAGTGCTTTAGCTTCAGTTTACTGTAGTAAATTTGATAAACACTAATACAGTTACAAATGTCCAGCCAAGTTAGTCAAGTACCCCTGAAACGCCATACTGTCACATCTTGTAGCGACCCAGTATGTCTCACCAACTATATTGTACAAATCGGAGCATGATGACGCAACTTCTATCTGCAGATATGATTCTCATTAGAATATTGATAATTTGAAAAACATAACTTTCACATGAAGCAGGCCAGTGGTATGAAAAAATAATAAAATATATACCAAGAATGAAACTGCTATATGCCTTACTTAACACGCAATAAGAAAATCAGCCCTTGAGATACAGTAAAGTGCAATTTTGTTTTCACACATAATCAGTAACCACTGTCCAACATATCAAAGTTGGAACCAATGAACTGAGGCTCAAAATGAAGACACATTGATATAACCGTAAGCTCGTGGTATTGAATTCATAGAAGCTTCGTTACCTTTTTCAACTTTTCAATATCTGTAAGAAAAATTGCACGGTCCTCTGCATTATTGACATACTTCAAGTCAAGCATTATGCTTTTCGCCGATTCTAAAGCTCTGCAAACAAGAGAAGTCGTCTAGGAGAATAAGTGACTATAAATAACCAAATAGCAAAGTAAACAATAATGATCATTTTCCAACCTTTGGTAATATGGATAGTAGCGAACAACTTTTGCTTGACCAAGAAGCATTGGTGTATGAGATCCAAATCCAGCATTGAATTCCTCACTAGTATAACAGAAAAGATATTAACAAAGAATTTTGTTAAAAAGGTTTCTTTCTTGTGTAAATATTTAGCTCACCTGAGCTTATTGACCCAAACAACTGGATCACAAGGTTCAGAAATTTGTCTCCACTTCACAGCAATGTTATAAACATCCTGCCAGGAGAGAGATATCCCAGAGGAGACCTTGTCTTCATTTGGATTGGAAGTTGGGGATCCCGACAAAGTGCTGGTGCTACAGTAGCCTCCCCTGTTCTGGCTCATGTTGAGCTTATCCCTTCTCCGAACTAACTTTGCGATGTTCTTTGGATTTCTTAGAAAGCGCCACGCCTTCGACACTTTCTGAGCAATCTCAATAGCGGCCAGCCCTGCCATTCGGTACTACAAAGGAAATAAACTATTAGCAAAGAGGAAACTTTTGACTAGAATGCATTAATTTAAGTAAAATTATCAGGATTGAGAATGTGTTAAATGCATAAATTACAATCAGGAACTGTCCAACCAGCTATATGTATAGAAATCACAATGTTCAACACTTCAAGAATCGTTTGTAGCACCATGAGAAAAGAAGGCACAAACAAGGAACAGCCAAATGCCTTACTAGTGAAACAAATATATCTACCACGGATGTCACCAGCATAGATATAACTTGGCATTCAGAACAATCCTGCACAAACTAACCCCCAGAATTCAACCAGAATCACCTCCTTTCTCATTTCTAATATCACGTCTAGAAAGGCTGCAAGTAGCCATAACGCAATTGGAGATTGTCGTTTGCTTTAAAGATTTCCATGTAGTCTGAACACAAATGTCTTTTAATTCTAATTCTCAAAAAATGACCAGTTAAAAAAATGAGCGACAAGGCTATATATTCCACCAGCAAGCTATATTTATTTGATATTCTCAACAAGGGAGTTCTATGCGCTCAGCCCTGTCACCCACAGAGCCACAATAGAACACTTCAACCATCTCTTCTTTGCATATCATAAAGATATGTACCCCAATATAATTCCTCTTTTGCTCAATCAATGATTATCTACCAGCTGACATAAACATTAATAACATTCAACCCATACAAAATTCTAGGTGAATATTTATCCCCACCCTTAATTGCAATAAATTACAAATTCTAAGTACAGGAGGGTTAAGTTGTTAATGTACAGTTCTTCTATATGAAGTTGCTAAAACATTTGAACAATGTTAGCTTGGATGATGAAGGGTTAAACAGAAAATATAAGGTAGGGATACCTGGCGTTGATTGGGCAAAAAGCCACGGCAATTATACTGGATCTTCTGCCCAATTGAATCTGCAGCTAGAAGAAGAGTTGTCTGATGTTTCGTGAATTTGAAATCCTGATTGTTAAGGCGCCCACTTTTCAATGACATCCGCAATGGTGGCTGGCGATAAACTTTTTCAGCCACATTTTTGGGGTGCAGTCGCTTGCACCAATATTCCTGGCACACATATAGTTCTATTTTAATATTAAGCATCTCAAACGTAATGCAGCAGGCCTAAAAGATATTACACACCTTAAATAGTGGGTCAACATCATCATCAATATTGAACTGAGAAAACTCTAAATTGGCCTTCGAAGCAATATACAGAGCCATTTCCTTCTGCAAGTATGTGCCAGAGGATAGAACCATCAGAAAGGATAATATAATCATATACCTGAGAGAGAAACAGAAGTCTTCATAATAGGAAAAACCTAATTTGCACTTTATAAAAACTGCTGAAGCTGAGGAACATATAAAAAATGGCAGTAGCAGATCATGCAATTGATGCAAGAAAACAGCATGATCCTCTGCCCACAAGAATATATAGTCACTTACAAAGAGAGAAGATTGGCTCCATTTGTAGGAATGCCATATCACATTGGCTACTGCAAGTGTGGTGTCTAGTGCAGCAACACTACAGGTTCACAAGTTTAAGTTGTGTTTTTTAGCAGCTTCCTGAATATCTTCCTCAGGGGAATAAAAAAAGAAAAAAAGAGGGTTTTAATGCTTTCGGAAGTGAGATACAGATAGAAAGCACATATTATTTCACATGTTCAAATGGCTTAGATACTTCCTTTTAAAAAAATTATGATTATGACTTCTGAAATACTACCTCCATATTTAAATTGCCCACCTTCAATAATGTTAAGCCAAATTTGAACAATCTGTAATGTCTGGACATCAACAAATAAAATACAGAGGAAGTAAAGAACCACCTCCATGGAAAAACTGCATACCTGGTAGAAGGCCAAACATTGTAACACAAATTTATCCATGGAATCAAGTTCCAAATCCAGTACGTCATCATAATCTTTGATCTTCAAATAAAAATAAAATGAAATTATGAACATCACGATGGAACAGTCTCAAATGAAAACACTGACTGAATGCTGATGCTAAAAAAGAATGGGCATGTTATATAGCTTAGAGAGATCTGTATCATATCTCATTAGCTATTAACATATGCTAATTCACAAAAACAGAAGGAAACATACCGCATACTTATATTGTCCAATTGCATGGTAGCATGAGGCGCGCAAGTACAGGCACTCTATACTGGAGCTCTCATACGTCAAAGCCACAGATAATTCTTTAATAGCACTCCTGCAAAACAAGATCAGGATGAGGATCTTGGTCTTGAGAAGCTACCAGTTCAAGATGAGTAGGTTACTGTGATAAGAAAAATGGAAGACATTTGCACTACTCAAGAATAATCAACCTGAGGAACAATTCAGACATGTACTATATAGCGTCTAAGAGATTTTATGTTGAAAGAAAATATCAAGCTACAAAGCCCAGCTCAGTTGGTTGAGGATGTGGGTGTAAACCAGGTTGAAATCCTCTTCGATGCGAATTTGGTTGCCTATTTTCTTCGTAATACAATTCTACCTAATTCCTCCTAGATTGGTTGAGAATTTTAAAAATGTCAAACTGTGTGTCATGAAATGTACAGAAATATAGAAACAGAGGTGGTAAAGTGTTGCAATCACATTTGAAACAATATATATCATACAAAATACACTATCACATCAACAAAACATTTACAACATGTAAAAACAAAGGTGCTTACCTCATAGCAAACATTCAGTAAAGACAAAAAAAAAAGGCCATAAATGATGAAACCTATTAAAATGTCTACAAATATTTCTTTTCGAGTACATCTTGCAGATTCAAATTCAAAGTAACAATTTAATAATTTCATGATTTAAACAGTGCCAGATATTAGTGTCGACAGAAGACATATCCATGAGATGGTGAGACCATAGATTGACAAACAAGAAATTAGAATCAGCATGAAGGAGTACCTATGTCGACCCATTCCATGGTAGAGAGTTCCACGTAAATGGTATGCTTTTGCAAACCTAGATATATAATCAAAACAATTAAACAAAGAACATTGAAAAAAATGAAAATCATAGAAGACAAAAACAATTACCTTGAATCAATTTGAATAGCTTTCTCAAGGCAATTCAACAATTTTTCTGGATAAGCGAGATCAAGATAAAGCTGCAATACAAGAAAGCGGAGTATCAATAACATAGTTACTATTTTTTTTTCTCGAATGCGTAGGAGATCTACGCATCATTTCATTAAGAAGACAGAAAAAGGATACAAGAGAGGAGATAGAACCCCTCCCATACACGATACAACTTGCACAAACAACTAACATCCCAACATCTGGCTAGAACCAGATCCAGATGCGCCCCTACTTACTATTAATAAGGTACAAAACATATGCTCACGGACAATGAAATGAATATTGCTCTAGGATAATGGAATGCACCTGAGCAAGGTGAGCCCAACAGTCAAGGAAACTCTCGTCATACTTAATAGCAAGGAGATGCTCATCTTCAGCACGTTTGTACTCTCCAAGTGCTGAAAGAGTAAGACCCTATAATATAAGAAAATATTATTCTACAAATATTAGCAATGGAAACAATTATCACAGAAGCAAATATGATTAGTTACCAGCTGAAGACTCAAAACCGAAAACAACAGATGTATTACTGCATTCTCAAAGGAAAAACTTTCCTCATGGTTTCATATTATTTGAGATTGGTAAAGGAAATTCTACAACTGTATGACACGAAATTTGGCTTCTTTGAATTGCAAAGTGCACCCACCCCACAAAGAGTGTCATTCTACCTTTGTCCAAAGTCAAACTATCTTAAAGTGTACTAAATACTTTTTCTTAGAACATCAGGAGAACTGTGTGTGCTTGCATTAATGAAATTAAAAAAAAAGAGTCACACACTGAAAATCAGAAATAGAAAGCAGCATGAGCCAATTTACAATGAAAAAGGTTACATTTGATACAGCCTTTGTGAAAGGACAGTGGTGTGCAAAAAGGAAGCGTCAGTTCAGTGTGCAAGGAAACTATTTCTATCTGCGTATGGGTAGACAGAATTCGAGATTTGTGGAAACCAAGCTTAGTCATGAACTCATGATAACAGATGTTTCCAACCTTAAATATTTATACTTACTAGATAAGTGTGTGCGGAGCTGTTTTTCTTGTCACGCTTCACGCATTTCGAGAGATCTTCAAGTGCAGAGTTGTAGTCCTTGAATTTGTAGTTCACAATTCCTATCATAAAAATAAAGGATATGCTATCAGAATAACGAGTAAACAGCATGATCTGATAGCGCAGCTGTACTTTATTACTAAAATTGAATGCATTGAGAACGCCAACTTATTTTTGTTTTCTTTCTATTCTATAAAAAAATAATGAGCGATTAAACTGGATCATGGCCGTAGGGACTAACCTCTTTCATGTAAGATATCAGGTGAGTTTGGTTCAAACTCAATTGCTTTAGTCAAGTCCTCAATGGCCTGCAAAGGAAAGTATCAAATGATGCTAGCTGCAAGATTATCCATATTTTTCCTTTTCTTGTAAATGGCTAAACACAAACTGTAAATGTGTTGGCTCATTAAGTACTAGTTTTGACAACTAGACCAAAAAGGAGGGACCGTGCCTCACTAAACTCTGCTAAAGCAGCACGTGCTTGTCCCCGCCGCTTCCATGCCTCCCCAGCTGACGGGTTGGCTTGTATAGCCTGCAAGCAAGGCAAGGTCATTTTTACAGAACAGAAACAGAACAAGTGCTCAAATTAAAATGTTACCTTGGTGAAGTCGGAAATGGCAGAATCCAATTCTCTTTGAAATGCATATGCTGTGCCCCTTCCAATTAGTGCCTCAGGATATGTTGGAGTTTCTCGCAATATCTAAAAGGTCGATGTTGAATTGTCAGACCCTTTTCCTGATTAGATATAATGAACAAACAATCATGATATATATATAATAAATAAAAACCTGATCAAAAATGGATATTGCTTGGTCGTACCTTCCTTCGTTTACCTGAAAAGATGCAATTTATTCATAATATCCAAGATATTAATATAGCATTTATTTTTTTCAACGCCAAATAGAATATATTCTTGGTAGATAGAATGCATAGCAGAGGCTAAATGGTTGTTGTGCTTCCTACAGTAAGGGAAGCCCGGTGCAATAGCTCCCGCTTGGGCAGGGTCCAACCACTTTGGGTGTTTTGTACGGAGCCTTCCCCTGCATTTCTGCCAGAGGCTGTTTCCAAGACTCAAACCCGTGACCTCATGGTCACAAGGCAACAATTTTACTGTTGCGGCAAGGCTCCCCTTCAAAGTGATTCCAACCTGTCGGATTCGAACCAGAGACCTAAGGATTTGTCCTTTTTACAGTACAAAACTAAATTAAAAAGACAGCCTTAGAAGCCTTAGCCTTTAGGTGTTTAATTAGGGTATTACTTACATTAAGATTTCGAATAATAACATCAGAAATTATTAAACCATAACAGATGAAACAAACCTGTGCAATGCCTCTGGAAAGTCGCAAATCCAGGCACATGGATTTTGAAGACTTTGAAATTTTCGTAGCAAACATTGTTTGATCTAGATCAATCACTTGACTTTCCGCAGAACTTCTTCTCTCAGCGCCACCTTCAGTACGGCCATTTGTTTCTTTAGTGGCTTTTGCTTTATTTTTCTTATCTGGCTTTGGCGCTTTCTTGGGAGCTTGAGTCCCCGTCGTATCTTTTTCGTTCACTGGACTGGTAGCACCTTTATTCTTGTCCACTTTATTATTAGCACTTGTCGACTTTGTGTCACTGTTTGATGAAGTTTTGAAGCCGTCATTGCCCTCTTCACAGACAACAGTTTTTGTATCAGCTGTTGTAGTTGCACTGGATGACGTGTCAATGACGCGATCTTCGGAGATAACAACTTTGGTATCACACAGCGATGCATCCATGACTTGGTTACCAGACTCAGCCGCCTCAGAAATTTTGATGGAAGAAATCAATTCTTCCAACTCTAGCAGTTGTTTCAAGTCCATTGTGTCATGGGCAGCAATTTCGTAACCTTGCTTCCAAGCAAGCAAAGCATCTTCTTTTTTCCCTAACGCAGACAGTGCCTTGCCTGGTAACAAAACACAATAGAAGCATAAAACTTACAGGTGTCACAAGCTGCAAATTAATATCCGTGCTCAAGGTATATATGACTATCTAGCCATGTCTTGATGCAAACAGGATGATCTTTTCATCTCTTAGTTTCCTTGTGTGAATAGGGCATTCTCAGTAGCAACAGAGCTAATCATTTCCAGTAATAATGGGTATATGACTCGAGCTCGAACAGTACACGTACTAGTAGTAGTACACAGACCCAAATATAGGCTAAGCGATGTTGACACCGAAATCAGGGAGAAGACAAGCACGCACCTTTGAGGACGTAGGCCTGGAGCAGCGCAGGCTCGAGCTGCAGCGCGCGGTCGCAGTCCTTGACGACGTGCTTGTGGAGCTCGAGCTGGGAGTAGCAGAACGCCCGGTTGCTGCGAGGAAAACCGCGAGACAGGGAGTCAGAAGTGGTAAAACTAGGTCAGAGATCCCGCTGAACAAAAGAGAGCAGATCGGGGATGAGCACCATACCAGAGGTCGTGGATGGAGGAGGGGGACTGCGCTAGGATGGAATCGAGGAGGCGGATGGCCTTGGACCAGTTCCGGCCGCTGCAGAGGCGCGCAAGGTCCGCGCGGTCGGAACCCATGGCGGCTGGCGGCGAGCGGTCGCCGTGCGACCGGCGCGGCGGGGCAACGAGCGGTGGAGGGGAGGATTCGCGATTTGGGCTGGGGTGAGGGACGGAGGGGTCCAGTTGGTTGTCGACTTGTTTAATTTGTTTGACACATCGATCCCTCCCTTTTCTCAAGTTTTCTGTTGCAGCCCTTCCGCTTCTGCTTTATTTATCCGTCCCTTTTTCTCTTTTTTTTTTCTACTTGTCCCTCTTTTTCTCGAGACTCGAGGACTGCAAATTTCACATTGCCCCTCCCATCACGGAAAATTACGCATGGTATGTGAGGTGATGCCCACGAAGGATTCGACACAAACGAGAACGCGGCATTTTTTTTTTCGTTTCCTATGTTTTTTTTAAATTAAATTAATTTTTATAAAATTTTGTGAGATTTTTGCAAAAATTATGTGTTCCCACTGAAAGTGGTCCGGCCCTTCTAGATATTCATATTTGTAATAATATAATATACTTCCTCTTTCCATAAATATATGACTTTCTACTCTTCAACATTTGTCACCAATGGAAGGATTTAGTAAAATTAAAGATTCTTATACAAATTGCTATTTAATGGGATGACGTGCATACATAATTTTAGCTAGAATTACCAACAGAGAACTTGCCATTTTAATTAGATGCGCATGTAACTTTTCTATGAAACTTTAATCTATCTTAATTTTTTTTGAAAAATCATATATTTGTGGATTTATGAAGCATATATAATAAATTTCAGCGTCCGCATAAAAGATAGATTTGTTAGTTCTAAGCTAAGTTAGATTTTGTATGTGTCCAAATCACATTTTTAGAGCAATGAAAATGTAATTGTGAAAATTTTCTTTTCTGAACCTCAAACAATTTGTTATTGAAACTAAAATAATTAGTTCATAACATCTTACCTAACAACTTTTCAGAATATGTCTAAT